>ML820222.1:0-10545 GCA_009831015.1 Picea engelmannii
CGCAGGAATTGAGGGGTACTCAGATTACTGCAAATTGTGTGGCCCCAGGGGCTGTTGCCACCGATATGTTCTTTGCCGGGAGGAGCAAGGCCTCGGTGGAAGCCGTGGCCAAATCCAACCCGTTTGAGCGGTTGGGGAAGGTGAAAGACGTGGCTCCAGTGGTTGCGTTCTTGGCAAGCGACCAAGGAGAATGGGTTAATGGTCAGGTCATCGGCGTAAATGGAGGCCGGGTATGAATGAATCATCGACATGTATTTAACTAAAATCTTTGACATTTATTGTTTTAATTTCAATGGGATAAAGAAGGGATTATTTGCAATTTTTGTGAATTTGTTTGTGTTTGAAAAATATTCAGAAAAACTTTCTAAGATCATTATAGTTTATTATAGTTTTGTTAAATTAAAGGAACAGGAAAATTGATAGTGTGATAAATATTTTGAAATTAAAATTTAATATAAATTTAAATATTGAATAAATTGATGAAAATTTATGACATTTATTTAATTTTTTTATTAAAATTTAAAAATAATATTAATCACAAATTTTAATTAAATTTAAAACATAAAATAATCTTAATAAATTTTGTAATGTGTTTTCAAATCTCATTTAAAATTTCAATGGACTGTCTTCACTTTTTTGTTTGAAGAAGTAACGAGATTACCCTGATAAGGCTGTAAAAAGTTAGTAAAGAGATTACACTGGTAAGGCTGTAAAAAGTTTTTATGCTGGTTAACTTTTGAATTTCAGGGTGGACTCTCTGTTGGAAGCTATACAATGTGTACTGAACTTAATATGTTCGTGCTTGAATATACAATGAAAGGGCACTGTTTGTATTGATTTATTCTTATTGGTTTTAGTTTATAATCATTTATTCTACATTGCAGTTTTTTATCAACAATCTCCATGTAACCAACAAAATATAGAATAACACCCTAAGAACAGAGAGACAAAACTTCAAAGGCACGTGGAGGTTATGCTCTCACCTTAATTGACCTTAATTGATCTTGTTAGTGACATTCAAATGATGATGGAGGAAAGGAAATATAGAGCATCGCATGTTTTTAAGAATTAATAAAAGTAGGGTGGATTGAATATATATATATATGTGTGTGTGTGTGTGTGAGTGTGAGAGAGAGAGAGAGAGAGAAAAACTTCAAATTAAAATTGAATTTGAAATCACCAATTAAAAAAATAATTTTTATCCCTTGTTTAAAAACAAAAATAATAACAATATTAATTGATCTTCTAAATTCAAAGTTATTTTAAAAAATGTAAGATCATTAAAGATCACCCTATCTTTAAATGAAGTTTATATATATATATAGATCTCTGTTGGTATCCCTTTGAGTGGTAGCGCATCAGACATCACCTGTATATGGATCGACCTAGATATCTTGAATCCCTTCATAGATAAACTAATCAACTGCCTAATTCTTATAGTGCCATTAAGAACAACACTTAGGAATAAACTTTCTAGTACCTAGGTAGTTGGGTAGTATGACTAAGGGCATAGTCTAGCCTCCTTAGTTGGTGCCTTGAGATATTGGGCCGAGTACTAATGTTGGACCCCACACATATATCATAGATCTATAGCACAAGGAAAACCCTTGTCTGTAGAAACCTTGAATACCCTACCCCTTGGGACAAAAACAAAAACAGAATAGACAATATGTATTGTTGCACAACTGTGCCTTCTGCATTCTAGTTGCGAAATTACTACACATTTATTCCTGTTAAGGGTTTGAGAATTTTGTCACTACATTATTGTTTAGGCCGGAGTATAACTCCCGTCGACACACTTATTTGGGACCTATCCCACAGGGTTCCTCTCTTTTTCCCGATTCCAGTGATAGCTATCATTTTTAACACAATTTTTTTTGTGGACCCGACCCTTCTCCGACACCCTTATTTGGCCCCTATTCCATTGGATCCCCCTTAACACCCTTCTTGTCAGTGGTCCCACCCACTCCTCTAGACCCCTTGTGTTTCCCCTATACTAATTTCCTGCCCATTTTTCCAAATGGCTACCACATGAGCCCAAGAACTTAATACCTTGACTACTGACAACCACCAGAACAAGGAAGACATAAATAATATAAATGACAACCTTAGCTCAATCAATTCAGCGATTCAGACCCTCCAAGACCAATGTGGCCACATTAAACGCCTCAAAGACCTCAAATCCACCTTTGAACACTTCATGGGTCGTTCCTAGAACCCTTCCTCTTTTGAACAACCATCTTATCAAGATGACCACGACTCTTCCCATTACCAAGGTCCTCATACTACCCAATTTTATTGGGACTTCCACCCTCCCAGAATTGAGGTGAACAAATTTGATAGACCGGATCACACAGGATGGGTCACCCAAATGGAACATTATTTCTCTTTGCATGGCATTACTGATGATTTAGCCAAGCTTTGTTATGGTGTACTACATCTAGATCCAGAACGATGGCAATGGTGGCAATGGTAAAAAAAGGCAGACCAAGGGTATGTTGCTTGGACACAACTTGTGGTAGAAATTTATGAGCACTTTGACTCTGACATTGACCATTTAGGTCATTTGACCAAGTTAAAGAAGTCAGGGACAGTGGAAGAATTTTTTGTCGCAATTGAGCATTGGGATTTTAGAACAAAGGGCATGTCAGATGCTTTCTTTAGGGAATGCTTGATTAGTGGTCTCAAAGATGGAATTTATGCCCATGTTCTCATGGCATGCCCCTAGACTTGGTTGGAAGATACTCAACGAGCATGGAAAACCCCTAGAATTGGTTGGAAGGTACTCAATGAGCTAAGGAAGCACAAAAGATTGTATCCTCCCAGATCCACAAAACCTCATTTCCTCCTCGCCCTAAACCCACCAATTATGCCCCTCTTGCAACTCCCCTCAAGATCTAGAAATTAACCAAGGATGAAATGGTTGAATGTTAACTCAAGGGTCTTTGTTATAATTGTGATGAAAAATATTTTCCCGGGCACAAGTGTAGGAACATAGAATTTTTGTGGCTGTGACTGAGGATATTTATGAATAAGATGTTGTTGTTCCACCTGTGGAGGAACTACCACCACCATATGATCTAACTCCACCCACTGATCCACCAGATGTTGACCTGGTGATTTCACTTAATTCCCTCACTGGCTTCTCTACTCCCCAGACTCTCAAATTATTTGGTTACATAAAAAATAGGAAATTCATAATCTTTGTGAATAGTGGTAGCAGCCATAATTTTATTCATCGTCACATTTCCCAAGAAGTCAATTGTTACATATGTTTCGTCAATAATTTTCAAATCATGATTGCTAATGGCGGTTCCATGAAATGTGGGGGATGATGTGAAAGTGTGTGACTCCAAATTGGTCAGTATCACTTGAAAGCCTATTATGTTTTCTATAGAAATGGGTGGTTGTGACATTGTTCTTGGTGTCGAATGGTTATGCACTCTAGGCCCCATTCGCATGGATTTTAAGGACTTAACCATGCAATTCCAACAAGAGGGACAACAATATAAGTTCCAAGGCATCAAAACAGGATCACCTGAGATCATCAATTCCCATCGCATGGAAAATATCTTCAAAAAAGGTCATTCATGCATTATAGCCCAACTCCAATCCATTCATGTTGTTGAGACACCTTTTGTGCATCCCGACCTCCAATCTATCCTCTCTTGCCACCAAGTTTTTTTTACCACTCCCAAAGAACATCCCCCTTCCTGTGGAGTCCATGATCATTCCATCCCTCTCATCCCAGGCAGTCTTCCTCCCAATGTTCAACCTTATCATCATACCTTTTCCCAGAAGAATGAATTTGAGAAAATTGTTTATGAATTGCTAGAAGCAAGTGTTATTCGTCCCAGTACTAGCCCCTATTCTTCCCTTGTGGTCATGGTACTCAAGAAAGAAGGTACCTGGCGCATGTGTCATTATTTCTGCGTCCTCAACAAACTCACAATCAAAGACAAATTCCCCATTCCTGTCTTTGATGACCTCTTAGATGAATTGAGTGGTGCTCAGTACTTCACCAAACTAGATCTATGTTCTATCTACCACCAAATCCATATGAATTCCCAAGACTGCATTTCGAACTCATGAGGGTCACTATGAATTCTTGGTAATGCTCTTTTTCTTTTGTAATGCTCCCTCCACTTTCCAAAGTCTTATGAATCATGTCTTTCGTCCTTTTATCTGTCATTTTGTCTTAGTTTTCTTTGACGATATTCTCATCTATAGTAAAACTTGGCCATCCCATCTCTCCCATGTGAATCAAGTTCTCCATCTACTCTCTAAGCACCAACTTTTCCTCAAACAATCTAAATGTGCCTTTGGTGCCTAATAAGTGGAATACCTGAGTCATATTGTCGGCAAGGATGGTGTTCGAGTGGATCCTGAGAAAATTGAATCTATGTAAGATTGGCCTCAAACTAAAAATTCTAAAGAGCTTGCGTGGTTTTCTAGGTTTAACGAGCTATTATAGGAACTTTGTTTGGAATTATGGAAAAATTGTAGCTCATCTCACTTCTCTCCTTAAAAAGAATGCTTTCACTTGGAATTCAACTGTGGATCATTCCTTCCAAGCCTTGAAAGATTCTATGTGATCGACCCCCGTCCTAGCACTTCCAGACTTCAAAAAGACATTCATATTGGAATGTGATGCGTTCGGGAAAGGAATTGGGGTCATCCTCATGCAAGATGGCAGACCTTTGGCCTTCACTAGAAAATAACTTTCAGTGCGACATTTGGGCCAATCCATTTATGAAAAGGAAAAGTTAGCTATTCTGCATGCTATGGATCTCTGACATCCTTATTTATTGGGTCAACACTTCCAAATAAAAATTGATTATCAGAGTATCAAGTATTTCTTGGAACAATGAATTTCATCATTGGTGCAACAAAAATGGGTGACCAAGCTATTTGGCTATGATTATGATATCATTTACAAGAAGGGCAAGGAAAATGTAGTGGCCGATGTTCTTTCCCACAAATATGAATAAGATGGGTCCCTTTTCTCCCTCTCCTTTATTGTACTAGATTAGATCCAAGTTGTTCGTCAACAATGGCTACAAGACCCCAAAATTTCTAGAATGCTCCACCAATTGCAACACAATTCTTCAGTTTCTCCAGGGTACTCTTGGCACAAGGAATATTTTCGCTACAAAGGTCGTTTGTATTTATGCAAGCAATCACAAATTAAATCCACAGTGCTTTTTGAACTTCATGCCTCACCCACTGTCGGGCATTCGGAGTTTACCAAAACCTATGAATGAGTCAAACGTTCTTTTTTCTAGGATGGTATGAAATAGGACATCCACACCTTTGTGGTTGGATGTGAGGTCTGTCAATGCAACAAGGGAGAAACTGCAAAATCTCTGGGTACATTCCAACCACTTCCGATTCCCCCTGCTATTTTGAAATAAATTTTTATGGATTTCATTGTGGGCTTACCTTAATTAGGAAATAAGTCAGTCATCATGGTGGGCGTCAATTGTCTCTCCAAATATGCTCAATTTTGATCTCTTCAACACCAATTAACCGCGTCCATAGTGGCTCAAATATTTATGGATAATATCTTCAAGATTCTTGGCATGCCTAATTCAATTGTCGCTGATAGAGATCCCACTTTCACTAGAAATTTTTGGCAAGAATTGTTCAAGCTACAGGGAACCCAACTGCATCTCAACTTTGCCTATCACCCCCAGACGGATGGCCAAACTGAAGTTTTCAACAAGTGTTTGGAAACATATTTGAGGCGTTTTGCATCTGAGAGGAAAAATCGGTGGGCTCAATGTTTACCACTAGCTAAATGGTGGTACAACACGTCTTACCATACAACTACTCGCATGATTCCTTTTGAAGCAATCTATGGCCAAAATGCCCCATCGGTTCTCTCATAAATGTCAGGGGTCTCGAAGGTTCAGGAGGTTGACAAAAATATTACAGTCTGAGAGGCTATTCTTTGTTCCCTCAAAGACAATTTGGTCATGGATCATAATCGCATGAACCAAAAAGTATATCAAGGTCGTTTTGAACGACAATTTGTTGAAGTGGACTAGGTGTTACTTCGACTACAACTTTATAAGCAGACTTCACCCAAAGCTGAACATTGTCAAAAACTTGCTCCCAAATTTTATGGTCCTTATACACTGCTCAAGTGTGTGGGATTGGTGGCCTATAAGTTATCTCTACCTAGTCAGTCGAAGCTCCATCTCGTTTTTCATGTTTCCTACTTAAGGAAGGTGATTGGAACTAAGTGCCAAAATCAAACTAGTCTCCCTGAGTTGGATGAAGATGGTTCCATCTAGTTGCAGCCACAAGCCGTCTTGGCCCAATGAGAGCATCATCTCCGCCAACACACCATCAAGGAAGTTTTATTCCAATGGAAATATACAACTCTAGATAATGCCACCTGGGAGCCGACCACCATTCTACAACAATTTCCTCATCTTAAGCCTTGAGGACAAGGATGTTCTTCAAGGGAGAGGGAATGTTAGGTATCTAACCTTCCTAACCCCTCACGAAGGTAGAATAATATAATTCCATGTAATAAAGACCAATATCAATAAGGCCTAGCAATAAGAAAGAATAAGTCAAATGTAAGAAGACCTAATAGAAGCTTCCACTTCTAGAAGGATCTTCCTCTAGATTGTTCTTTTGGATAGATAGATTTAGTATAAATAGGAGTAGAGGGTATGAGAAAGGTTTTATTGGAGATTATTGTAATAGAGCTCTTCTCTGCTAGAGGTTTCCCCCTCGAAGAGGCAAGTGAACATTGCTATCATTAATCAAGGTGCTCTTTTTGGTGTTATTTTAGTATTATTCTGGTATTGTTTTGGTTATATCATTGTTGTTATGCCATTTCTAGCTAAAATATTTTTTTTCTTCATACTATTTTATATCTAGAATTCTACACAAGTTGACAAGGACATGTTACAGGTTGATGTGACAGTGGAAGTGACAGTGACAGTGACAGTGATAGTGACAATGGCAGTGATAATGGTAGTGGTTGTGGTTGTGACAATTTGGTCTACACTTATATTTCAATATGGAAGGATGGGGGAAGGAAAGGGGGTTGTAGCCTCCTTTTGGTTGGTGCCAGAGAACACAAGGAGTTGGATATTCCTTTAGGTTGGAGCCTGAGAATCAGGGGGTTGTAGCCTCCTTCTGGTTGGAGCAAGATAATTCAAGGAGTTGTATATTCCTTAAGGTTGGAGCCTGTAAATAGGGGGTCGTAGCCTCCTTCTACTTGTAGTTAGAGAATTGGAAAGTTGGTGCTTCCAATGAATGTATTCTTTGATATATAAGAAAATCATTCCATGGTTTTCTTCCATTTGGGTTTCCACGTAAATTATGGTGTTTTGTGTCTATGTGATTGTTTATTATGCATTGCTGATTTATGCTACAGATGATATATTGAATGCTAATGATAAACTGTTGAACACTACTGATAAAGTTGAAGAATATATATTGTGGTTAAAAGTGGTAAAAGTTCTCATACTGATTCACCCCCACTCTCAATATTCCAATATTCACTTGCATGCTTCATTCCATAGAAAATTCTTCGAATACTAGAAAGCCTCATGGAATCATTCCCGGAATGTAATCATTGAAGGAAACATCCAATGACAACAACATCCACTAACGACAACATTCACTCATGACAACATCCACTAACAACACCATCCACTAACGACAACATATGGTCACGACAACATCCACTCACAGCAACATCCACTCATGGAAATATCCACTTATGGAAACATACACTCACAAAAACATCCACTCATGGAAGCATCAAAACCTCATGGAAACAACACAACCTCATGACAAAATCACAACCTTATAGCATACCTTGAGAATAAGAAAGACCTTAAGAGAATCCCTTAGAGTTCTATTGCACACCAAAAAGACACTGAAATACCTTTAGCACACATTAGACTTGATATGTTTCTTGGTTTCACTAAAAATGAAAAAAAACATCTTGTATTTATAGTATTTATGTCCCCACTTTCCAGGTTGACCTGTAAAGATTAACTGAGCCAACCTCAATTTTCTGGTTGGGTTGTCGGACAAAAAAATTCATATCTCCTCATTCCTAGGGAGTTAAAGGGAATTCCATATACCATTAGAAAGGTATCGAAATAATATATCCAACCATATAACGTGTGCTCTCATTTGAGATAGGTATGTAGGCTAAAAATGCCTTCAAATATAGGTATCCAAACTGACCAAAAATAATACTTTCAACAATCTCTATCTTGCAATATCTATCTTGGATATCTTGTAATATCCCCCTGTATTTGAAATCAATGAAAAAATACTTCCAACAATTAGGAACTACCATCAGGCGTTCTCCCTTATTTATTGGACAATCCATTTAGACCTGTTGGCCCTTGACCAAGTTTTGGAATAATCTTGGTCATGATTGACCATTTTTGGGACTTCGACAACCTGTCGAAGATGGAGCGCCAGATGAAGAAAAGATAACGGGATCTCGACCCACTTTTGGGTTTTGGGAATATGTAATGGGAAAGGGATGTTGGCCCGTGGGTTCACCCACGCTTATGACCATTTTTTTAAATATATAAATAGACATCTAGGCATCTAGTAGAGTATTGTATCTATGTGATATAGACTACGTGCTAAGTGGGATCTGCGTGATCGAGGTGTTGTGTATTCTATAGGCTTGTAGAGCTTAGTGCAAGTCCCTGTGTGGAGATATAGAAGGATTTGTGTTGTAAGGCAAGGAAGAAGGATCTAGCGAGCTGCACAGATCTTCTGTCCTATGCGCAATAGGTTTTGGTGGCTCTGTGCTTGTAATCGATTGAAGACGTTAATAAAGAAGAAGAGTTGGTGGACGTAGCCCCAGAGTGGGGGTGAACCACGTAAATCTGTGTTATGCTTTGTGCTTTGACTTGATGTGTTTATCCCTGCTTTTGCAAAGTGATTTGATATATTTAGATGGATATACTTATGCTTTGTGCTTCATTAGATGTGTATGAATAGTAGATCTGATATATATAAAGATGCTTAGTGCTGATCCACTAGATCTGATCTGTTTTACTATTGCTAAGTAATAAGATACCTTAGATCTAAGTGAATGTTGCAATGCTCTGTGCTATCTGCGAAGTATAATAAGGGTTGAATATTGATGAATGATCAATGCTAAGTGCTCTGTAACCGATATAATCATAGCTTGTGTCCCAGCTAAGGTTGCAGACACCTGAGTCTCGCAACCACCCCTGCTTCTACCTCGGGTGAGACTTCATCTGCTTCACAGGTGTTTCCGAAAGGGCCAGTAGTTAGGGTTTTGTTGGTGTGCTGTTGTAGTGTTGAACCCCGGGTCTACCCCTGTGCCAAAAAATGGTTCCGTTGTCGGGACTTGAAACTGTGATTACTGGGAACTGAGGAAGAAGAAGATTTGTGCAAAGATTCATCCTGAAACTGTGGAAGCTCGGTGCGTGGATCTGTGCCCTAGTGCGCAGTATTCCACTTGATATGAAAAGATCTGTGCTAAAGAAAGAAGGCCATATTTGAAGAAAAGAAGCAAGATCTGAACATTTTGTTCTCTAAGAAAAATAAAAGTGGAAGTTTCTGAAGAAAAAAGGTCAGATCTACAGAAAAGAGGTAAGATCTGTAAGCTCAGTGCTCTAATAAAGGTAAGAATAGTTAAAAGTTTTTAGATCTGGAAATTTTGTACTTTGTAGAAGTAAGATAAGTGGACATTTTTGTTTCTAAAAACATGAATCTAGGTGTGTTCGATAGATCCTGTCCTAGTTTGAAAACTAGGGCTCTGATAGATGAAAGAAAGTTTGATATGAATAAATCTGATAAGCATAATGATAGATATGTTATACTTATGCATAGAAAGAATGTTTGGACTAACAAATGGATGCAAGATCCTAGAAATAACTTTTTGCAGGCTAGCTACCATGATCTTGGTGCGCAGTACATAAGAAGTTGGGGAACATTTAAACGAAAGAGAGGGTTAAACCTCTGTTACAATTGCAGAAGACCAAGACATCTTGCTAAGGAATGCTCTGGTGGAAGATCTAGTTGCCTATGTTGCAAAGCTTTGGACCGTGAAGTGTTGGATTTCCCTAGAATGATTTCTAAGATTGAAAGAATGAATCTGAATGAGGAAAACCCTAAGGAAGATCCAGAAATAGTAGAACCCCAGAAGGAATCAAAGAAGGTATTGCTACATGTTAGGCTATCAAAGATCTTTAAAGAAAAAGAATGTATTGAGGTAAGAATAAGAGACTTCGACATTGACCGTGTTCTTTATGAAGAAACACAAGTGAAAATTATGCCAGAAAGAACTTGGGAAGCTATAGGGAAGTCTGCTATGATCCCTTCATTAGGAGGAATAGGACTATTCAGAGGAAAACTGATGATTTTATGTGGAAATGTTAAGGTCCTAACCCGCACATAGGTAGATCAATGTATTCGGATGTAATAAAGGTCAATATTAATAAGACCTTTCAATAAAATAGAATAAGACGGATGTAAGAAGACCTAATAGAAGCTTCCGCTTCTAGAAGGATCTTC
>ML820222.1:15937-31859 GCA_009831015.1 Picea engelmannii
GTCCTAACCCGCACATAGGTAGATCAATGTATTCAGATGTAATAAAGGTCAATATTAATAATACCTTTCAATAAAATAGAATAAGGCGGATGTAAGAAGACCTAATAGAAGCTTCCGCTTCTAGAAGGATCTTCCTTTAGATGCTTCTCTTAATAGACACATTTAGTATAAATAAGGGTCGAGGGTGTGAAAACCCTAGCTTGGAGATTATTGTAACAGAGCGCTGCTCGACTGGAGGTTGCCCCCTTGAAGAGGCCTGTGAACATTGCTATCTGAGTCAAAGTGTTGCTTCTGTTTCTATTTCGTATATCATTTCTGTGTATTGTGAAGATTATGCTGGATATTTTACTGTTATTCTGTCATTTTTAGCATTTCATTTCTGTTATGCATATTTTGTATATTTGGTATCTTGCAGGAAATCTCGCTCAGATACTTCTGACAGTCAATGGAACTTCGACAAAGGAATACTTTGATATTATTAAATTCATTGAAGACATCGCCCCGTTTACCATGTTATTGAAAATCTTGGATTGATAGAGATCAAGCTAGAAAGAAGGAAGAAGAAGAAGTCTTAGAACAAAAGAGACAAGAGTTAAAAGATTTCATGACCCGAAAGATTGCATAGTTGATTGAAGAACAGGAGAACAGATAGAAGCTTTTTGACACTAGAAGCCCAGATGTCAAAGCTGCAAGAGAATTAGAGGACTCATAGAAGATTGAAGTATCTGTCTCATATATAGAAGAAGTATTGCCCCTGAGTCTTAGGAGAGAATCTCAACAGTGCGAAGTGACTATGTCCAAGGAAAATAAGAATCAGAATGGGAAGAGAATCACTGAGATGAAGCTCACTGGAAAGAAGGCTAGGAAGCTAAGTAAAAAGAGAGCTAAGATCGACAGGCTACAAAAGATTCCAGAGGGAGACTCGTAGAAGGAAAACTTGCAGAATTTGAACTTTGCCGAGATATCAGACCAGTGACATAGGCCACTTTGCCGAGGCGAAGCAATATAGCCGTTGGAAGCCGATATAACCATTTGACTGCCGCTCCGAATGGGTCAGAAAGCATTGATGGTTCGCCACTAGAACGTTAGACCATGCCATAACAAATAGAACACGAGTTAATGATGCCTCATACTCTTTGGAAGCAGATTGTTGCTAAGTTTCTTATTTAGTCCGTCGTGCCACGCACCGAGAATACTTTTTCTAACTGAGAATTTGAGCCCAAAGCCTGAGATTATTTTGCACTGTGATCATTGCCTTGTTCCCATACCCTTCATTTCTATCTCTAAATTCAGTTCACACCCGATCTAATTGAACCCGAGCCTGTATGTTGGACGAGCTCAACGTTGTAGAGAAAATAGTCGAAGAAGTTTTGATTGACTTAATGACTAAAAGAGTCATGTCAGAGCGAGGGTTATCTACAGGAATCCAAGCATCATCACCTGGGAGCTACCAGAAGGTGCCACTTTCCTGGATATCAAACCCTTCGAACCACTAGCCGTGAAGTTCTATACGCTATGGTACTCCAGTGACATGAACAAGAAGTGGCAGTCCAATGTCGTCTTCCATGCCTATTACAACCAGTTGAAGATCGCAATCCAGTCTACACCGCGCATCACCCCGAACACACTTCACAAGTTTAGACCCTTGATGAAATTCAGTGTGGACTGCCACTTCACCTATATTACAACGCGCACTGATGAGGATAAACAATAGCTCCAATCATATTACAAGTTGACAGAAGATGAATTGGAGGATATTAGCAAGGAATGGTTGACGGACCTCCTTGTTCCAACGAACCTCGCAGAGATGTCCGATGTGGATAGCCCTGAAACTATGCCAGAAACACCTGGACCAAGCAAGACAAAGAAAGATGACGAAGTGCAAGATTTCCATAGAACATCAACGAAGACCACTTTGATCTCACCTAATAAGGGAGACGATGGTGGAGATCTAGGTGGCACAGAAGTCGAGCAAAACAAAGGCGAAGTTACTCCGCCTAGAGAGGAGGAGGATTCATCCAAGAAAAGGAAGGTTACCCCACCAAAGCCTTCGTCTCGGAAGAAAGTTAAAGCCACCAGGACTACGTTTAAGACTACCCTCACCCCAGACGACATCAACTTCTTAGTCGCTGTGCTGAATGATGCTTCACTAGAGATCGCAAAAAGGAAAGAAGCAAAGAAGGAGGAGGTATTCAGCCGAATCAAGGGTGAACTTCAAGAAGTGCAACAGGCACTACAGTCCAGCCGCGTAGTTTCTACTATGCCCTTGACACTTGGAACAAAAGAACCAAGAGATGAGCCAACCCAATTGCACCAGATCACTGATAAAGTTGAAGCTCACCTTCGACATCTCAGGAAGAGAAAACGCAAGCCACCCAGGCTTTGGCGTAGGTACAGGAAGATCTACTAGAACAACACAGTAATGCAGAACGAGAAAAACTAGCACTGCAAACAAAGTGGGAGGAAGAGAAAGCAGTGCTACAACAGAGCAAGGAGTAGTTGCTCACAGAGAAACTCGAGATAAAGGAACTGGTCAACAAATCACTTTGTTCTATGATAGTCATCGAAGTTCAAACAGAAGAACGGGTTCCACAGCAGGTGGCACAACTGGAAGGAGTGATCCAGCAACTTCAACAGTGCATCGCAGATCTGGAACTTCATACTGTGCCCGAGACCCCTCAAGATATAAAGAGATCTAAGAGAGGAAACTTCCTGTAGCGCAGTTGGCAGATTGAAAGCCCTTGAATTGGAATGCAAGCAACTGACTTCTAGGAGCGCTCAGACATATGAGACCCTCACGAAGAATCTAGAGTTGCAGGCATTGGAGTCACAACTCCAAGAAGCAAAGCAACATGCAGATATGTTACAAGCACAGTTGAAGGCCTTGCCACCAGTCGAAATAATGAATAGGTTTCCAGAGAAACGCACGGCCCAACAACAGATCCACATGATTCAGAGTAAAGTGATGGAAGTCTCTCAACGACTTCAACCAGTGCAAGAGAAGGCATGTCAACTATTCACTGAAGTTGAAAACCAAGGAGTAGAACTTGAATAGGTTGTGAGTGTAGCAGAACAATGCCTAGAAGGACCAGTCAATGATGCACTCATCCAAGAGTTCACTGAGTAAGAGGTAGTAGCATTACAACAGGTCGAAGTAGCTTGAGCCAAGCTTGAGGTGTTTGAAGCAGAATTGCTCAGACCAGAGTGACTCGGGACGAGTCACAGGTGAGTGTTGGGGGCCTGTTATCCCTTGACTAAGTTTTGGAATAATCTTGGTCATGATTGAACGTTTTTGGGACTTCGACAGCCTGTCGAAGATAGAGCACTAGACGAAGCATAGATCATGGGATCTTGACCCACTTTTGGGCCCATTTTGGGTTTTGGGAATATGTAATGGGAAAGGGATGTCGGCCCGTGGGTTGACCCACGCTTAGGACCACTTTTGTAAATGTATAAATAGACATCTAGGCATCTAGTAGAGTATTGTATCTATGTGATATAGGCTACGTGCCAAGTGGGATCTGTGTGATCAAGGTGTTGTGCATTCTATAGGCTTGTAGAGCTTAGTGCAAGTCCCTATGTGGAGAGATAAAAGGATTTGTGTTGTAAGGAAAGGAAGAAGGATCTAGCGAGTTGCACAAATCTTCTGTCCTATGCGCAATATATTTTGGTGGCTCCATGCTTGTAACCGATTGAAGATGCTAATAAAGAAGAAGAGTTGGTGGACGTAGCCCTAGAGTGGGAGTGAACCACACAAATCTGTGTGTTATTCTTTGTGCTTTGACTTGATGTGTTTATCCCTTCTTTTGCAAAGTGCTTTGATATATTTAGATGGATATACTTATGCTTTGTGCTTCATTAGATGTGTATGAATAGTATATTTGATATATATGAAGATGCTTAGTACTGATCTTTTTTACTATTGCTAAGTACTAAGATACCTTAGATCTAAGTGAATGATGCGGTGCTCTGTGCTATCTGCGAAGTATAATAAGGGTTGAATATTGATGAATGATCAATGCTAAGTGCTCTGTAAGTGATATAATCACAGACCTGTGTCCCATCTAAGGTTGCAAACACCTGAGTCTCGCAACCACCCTTGCTTCTACCTCGGGTGAGACTTTATTTTCTTCGCAGGTGTTGCTGAAAGGGCCGGTAGTTAGGGTTTTGTTGGTGCATTGTGGCAATGGAACCATTTGTTGGCATAGGGGTAGACCCTGGGTTCAACGCTACAACAACGCACCAACAAAACCCTAACTACCGGCCCTTTCAGCAACACCTGCGAAGCAGATGAAGTCTCACCCGAGGTAGAAGCAGGGGTGGTTGCGAGACTCAGGTGTTTGAAACCTTAGCTGGGACACAAGTCTGTGATTATATCACTTACAGAGCACTTAACATTGATCATTCATCAATATTCAACCCTTATTATACTTTGCAGATAGCACAAAGCATCGTAGCATTCACTTAGATCTAAGGTATCTTAGTGCTTAGCAATAGTAAAACAGATCAGATCCAGTAGATCAACACTAAGCATCTTCATATATATCAGATCTACTATTCATACACATCTAATGAAGCACAAAGCATAAGTATATCCATCTAAATATATCAAAGCACTTTGCTAAAGCAGGGATACACACATCAAGTCAAAGCACAAAGCATAACACACAGATTTACATGGGTCACCCCCACTACGGGGCTACATCCACCAACTCTTATTCTTTATTAGCGTCTTCAATCGGTTACAAGCATGGAGCCACCAAGACCTACTGCGCATAGAAAAAAAGATCTGCGCAACTCGCTAGATCCTTCTTCCTTGCCTTACAACACAAATCCTTCTATATATCCACATAGGGACTTGCACTAACACCTCGATCACACATATCCCACTTGGCACGTAACCTATATCACATAGATACAATACTCTACTAGACGTCTATTTATACATTTACAAAAGTGGTCCTAAGCATGGGTGAACCCACGGGTTGACATCCCTTTCCTATTACATATTCCCAAAACCCAAAATGGGCCCAAAAGTGGGTCGAGATCCCGTGATCTCTGCTTCGTCTGGAACTCCATCTTCGATAGGCTATCGAAGTCCAAAAAATGGTCAATCATGACCAAGATTATTCTAAAACTTGGTCAAGGGCCGACAAGACCTTTCAATAGAAAAGGTGCTAGAAGGAGGGCCATCAAAGTAAATGAATACTAGAAATTCAAAGATCCTACCCATTCAAATCCGCTAATAAAAATGACTCAACATGGCGATTCCCAACTAATCGACCCTAAGAAAACTTTCAATCCTCAGTCATGCTATGTAAATACACCCACCTAGTTCTCTACTTAACGAAGTGTTTCCCCAACTGAACCCCTATCACTGAATTCTCAGTTTCTCTCAAGAGTTGAACTTGAGTGAGTAATCAATGATAATCACGAGTGTGTATTAACTTGCCAGTGGAGTTGAAAAACTTGGAAATGTACTCTTGAATTTTTGGTACCCGAGGGACGCGAAAATCCAACGTTGGAAGAACCAACTATTGAAATTCCCCGAACCCATGAAGGAAACCTAAACATTGGAGCACCTAGTTATTGGATTTCACAAGTATTGCAAGGAGTCACATATCCCTCATAATTACAGTTAGAGAACTAATAACTATCTAGGGGTGGTCAACTTCCCATTTCTCCTAATTCTCCACCTTGAATTCCTAGAAGTGAACACAAAGACGAGGAGTTTCAAAAGGGAAAATACCTATAAACCCTGAAAGAATGGACAGAGCCAATGAAAACCAACCAAATAACCAACCTTGGATGGTTCCATATGATGTTGTAGTACCCAGGGAAGTTCACCAACTCCCTAGTTTCTCTAGCACCCACTAGAAGGAAGAACCAACTCCCTAAGAGTTCTAGCACCAACTGAATGGAAGCACCAACTTCCAGTTACATAGGCACCGACTTGTATATCAGAGAACCAATGTTCTCCCTTGCACCACCCTGCCACCCTTGTTTTTCTGGCTGCAACCAAATGGAAGCTATAACTCCCCGTGTTCAAGAACCCACTTGAACCTCTGAGGACAACAGTCTTCCCTAACACCTCCCAACCACCCTTAAATAAAAATCTTTGCTACTGAAACTTATTACAGTGATATAATGTTCATCAATGGCTTACTAGTCTCATCACTGTTCTGCTACGCTGCTCTGCTCTCTTGTATCAGTGTCTCTTTGCCTGCTTCTTCTTGCACTTTCTGATCTTCTTCTCTTCTTTACAAGTGCACCTCAACCTTCTTTTACTGTCTCAGCTATGCATCTCTGTTCTTTTCTTCTGCTGCGCTTTATGCTCTATGTCTTCTTTTGATTCTTTGAATTACGCCTCTTCTGTGTATTTCAGCTCCTGCCCAGAGCATGCCATTTCCCCATGTGTGATTCCTCTCTCCATCGGCCCCCATCTCTTCTTTGTTCTGCATTCTTATAGTCTCTATGCACCTTGTGCATACCATATGTGCAATGCTTCTGCATTCTCTTCGTGTCGAGTGCTCTGCCTGATCATCATTGCAACTCTTTAGCTTCTCTGGCTGTTAAACCCATGTGTCGATCATCACTGGGTGTTATGCTGAGATTCCTTAGCCTATCTAGCAGTCGAGACTATTCATCTTCTCTATCACAGTCGAGCTTATCCTCTTTGTTGCAGTTACAAGCTTCAACGCTCTTCCATCTGTCAATATCCTTTTGAACAGTCTTCATTCCATTGGCAAATGCCTTGAGACTCTTCATCTTCTCTGGCAATCACCCTGAGGTCTCTTCCAGTCCTCTGGCAGAAAAAATAAGTCATTTCTAGCAGTTACACTGTGAACCTCCAAAAACCACATCATCAACTGAATCACCACTGATTGATTAACTGTGAAGAGAAACAATAGCCCTTCTATCATATTCCCGAATAACCTGCACCATTGGATCATAAATGATGGGTCTTGTGCTTATTTTTCCATTTCGCAATTCGACATTTCGACATTTTGGCATTCCTGTGGTGAGGCATATCGTCTCTCCAAGTCACGATCTCTGAAATGGAGATTAGCTTCGTGCTACCTCCTCCCTTGAGCCTTCGTCGATGTGACCATAGGTTATGACCAGGGGCCAATTCTGAACACGTATTTCGCATTTCACGTTTCGAGGATTCTGTGATGAGTCGTCTCAACTCTCCATGTCCCAACCTCCGAAATGGAGCTTGTCTCTTCGAGCTCTTCTCTACATCTTTTCGACGATGTGACCACCGACGGTGACCAAGCGCTTATCCATACAAAACTTTCACAATTTCGCATTTTGGCACTTCGGGTCTCCTCTGATGAAGAGACTCAACTCTTGAATCCTCCAGCTCCCGGTAACCAAAACTCCGGTCGATGTGCATGTTTCGAGATTTTCGACGTTTCGCATTTCAGCACTTCGGGACTCTTGTGATGAAGAGTCTCGACTCTTGACTCCTCCAACTCATGGTATCCGAAACTCTAGTTGATGTGCCTTTTTCAAGATTTTCGATGTTTCACATTTTGGCACTTCGGGACTCCTGTGATGAAGAGTCTCAACTCTTGACTCCTCCAACACCCGGTATCCAAAACTCAGGTTGATGTGCCTGTTTCGGGATTTTCAGCATTTCACATTTCGGCACTTCAGGACTCCTGTGATGAAGAGTCTCAACTCTTGACTCCTCCAATTCCCGGTATCCAAAACTCCGGTTGGTGTGCCTGTTTCAGGATTTTCATCATTTCGCATTTCGCAACTTCGAGACTCCTGTGATGAAGAGTCTCGACTCTTGACTCCTCCAACTCCCGGTATCCGAAACTCTGGTTGATGTGACTGTTTCAGGATTTTCGTAAGCCCGCTTCTCCTAGCACTTTAAAGAACGTGCAGGTTCTCCTGGATCCAATGATGGTCGGACCCTGCGCTCATATCTAACGCTCGATATCTGTCTTCCATATTTGCACCCCTCCTGTATGGATTCATATCTGACAGTCATCGGGAATTCTGAATGGGATCCAACGATCACTGTTATGCTTCTGATCTTTCTATGCCATCATCGCTGCTGATCTTCTTTTCCTTTTCCATGCCATTATCCCTGCGCTGCTGGTCGTGATCTTTGCCATCAATGACAAACACGCATACTCTGCACTATCTCTTCTGATCTTATTGAGCTTGCTCTGCTACGTCTTCCCAAAATACTTCTGGTGCCCGCCTGACACATTTTTCCTGTACTTGAGGCATCGTCGTTGTTGTACTTGTCATCAATGACAAGAATATGCTGCCTGTAAAACATGCCAACAATATCCCCCTTTGGCATTTATGGAAAAAAAGGCACCCTGACTCTTTTCTCCCCCTTTGACATTAATGTCAAAGAAAACACGCTCCCCCTGAGCTGTTGCAGTATTTTTATGAGGTATCAGATATTAAACCAACACAAACTCCCCCTAACAAAATGGACTCTCTTATTTGAGGCCTGCAGAATATTTGTATCTAAACCAGAGTCTTCTCATTTTGATTCTTGGACCTGTTCATCTTCATCTTCCGCTGTATCCTCTATAGAATACTCAATATCGCTCACCTCTCTTACTGGGACTCCTTCATCAACCTTTTCTTGTCATAACTGGATGACTCCCCCTGTCACTGTTCTCTCTGCTTCTGACTATTTTCCCCCTTTGTTCCTAAAAAGTTAGCTTTCCTTGACAAGGTATTTCCTCTTGTTATCTCTACAGGATGTCATGTATATCATTTTGTAAAACAAAATGTTGTCATTGAAGATGCTGCTGTCCTACTGAAACACTGCGTAATTGTAGCTTGTACTTTTTAAATAACCCTTGTATCTCCCCATTGATTCTCATCAGACTCTATTATTGCAATTTCATTTTTCTTCCATGATGCATACAATCCAAGGCTTTTATGACCATATTCAAGAACAAGAAAAAACCGCTACAACCACTCTCATACCTGCTTTTCTTTTTCACAGACGAAGGACCTGTATCATGTTTCTTAGGAGTACCGATTTCTTCCTTGTTGTATCCAATACCAGATTTGTCATTTGGTGATCTATGACTATCCAAAAGCTTATCCAGGGTCATGGAGCTGTTTAAGAACTTGCTTTGGGTGTTTGAATTCTCAACCTTCAAAACTTTAGCTTCCATCTTATGACATGATTCTTCTTCTGCTTCTTCCATGGGATAGATGCTAAGTGAACATTCTTTTATTGTATCTGTGTCTTCTTCTTTACTTGCAGGGAAGGATTCAATATCAACATCATTAATTGACCTTATGCCTTTATTCGCCACTTGTCCTGAGTTTACATTTACCTTACACTCTTTGGACGTGAACACCTCTTCACTGCCTCTGTCACACTTTTGACTTGTACTGAGCAAATTCTGTTTCAGACCACCCACAAGAAGAACGTACTCGGCACCTCCTTTTACATTACTCAAACTCACCATACCTCTATCCTTGATTTTACCTGGTTCATCATTTTCAAGGATCACATCTCCTGTTTTGATTTTGCTTATAAGCAGAAGCTTATCCTTGTCTCTAGTCATGTGCTTGGAACATCCACTGTCTATATTCCCAGAGGCCTTTTGTTTTTGAGTTGAAAGTACTAGACCACCTTTTTCACTATCTTTCCTTTTCCATGTGCTAGCCTTTCTATCTAAGAACTTTATCCTTGGATTTGCTTTGTAATTATTCAGATGGAAGTTTGCAGTGTTGTGGCCAAAGTTGTGATAGTTATAGCATTCAATCTCATTGTTCAATAGGTCAAAGTTATTGTTGCAGCGTTGTCTACTCATTGACTTTTTATTATTTCTTGACCTCCTTAGTTGGATGTCTCTAGACTTAATTTGGCAATTTGCAATCTGTGATGATTTGTTACTTGGCTGTATCATTCTCTGTTGTGGCAAATATTTATACCTTGAATGTCTTGCTTGCTCATATCTAAATTTTAAAGAACAATTTACAACTTTGTGACAAAAGTTAGAACAAAAAAAACAATATCCATAGAAAAATCCTTGGTACGTGGAAAATGGTTGTCTTCTTTGAGCAGGTTGATTTATTCCATGCTGATGATTTCCTTGAGCAGGGAGTGCATTATTTCTTTGTTCTACAGATTCAGTCCTGGCACCTTTTTCTTTACTCGTCCTGGGCGACTGATTGTCTTCCTTTGTTTCTGCAGGTTTGTTGTTGTCATTGGTTGTAGATTTGACAAACTTGATGGGTTCTTTGTTTCTTGGCTGACCACTACTTGATCCCTCTTCATAACCCAAACCAGTTTTCAGCTTTGGATTCCTTTGCTGATTCATAATGGTGGCTAATCCTTCTGAGGCTTTGATACTTGACAGATTCTGATGATACAAGGCTTGAAACTTCTCCAACTCTTTCCTTGTTTTCACTACTTCTTCTTCCAGAGCTTCAGATCTTGCCTTCTTTTTTGATAACTGTTGTTTCATAATGTCCTCTATTTTCTTTTCCTCTTCTAATTCCACTTTTAGTAGGGAAAAGTCTTCATCAGACTGTTTATTGTCTTTCTCGAACTGTATCAACAATTGCTTTTGCTTCCTTTTCTTAATTTTGAGTTTGTCAATCTCTTCCAGTGCACTGATCAGTTCTCCTTCCATATCAACCACAACTTCTTCTTCATTAGCCTCACTTCCTGCGATTTTATTATGATAATCATCTTGGGCCATAAGAATGAATTCATTTACCTTATCTTCACAAGAAGAGTCACTATCGGTGTCTTCTGAGGAGTCATCATTGTTTACACATAAACTTTTCTTTCTATAAAATCTTTTGGATTTGTACTTCTCTTCACCTTCAGAGTTCTGATCATGTTTCTTGTGTGGACATTTATTTGCAAAATGACCTATCTTACCACAGTTGAAACATTTGAAGGGCAACTTACCTTGGTACTTTCCCGATCCTTTCTTTAGCCTTCTCACGAATTTTGCTTCAATTTCATCAGGCTCATAATCTTCATTCTTATCTTCTTTAAATGACGCCTCTCTAGAGGTGGGTTTATCTGTAACTATCCTCATTTCATATGTAGTCAACATTCCTAGAAGTTGATCAAAATCCAAAGCCTTTATATCATTAAGTTCTTCTATAGCTGAGACCTTTGGGTTGAACCTATCTGGCAGAGATCTCAAAATTTTTTGAATTAAAGAGGGTTCCTCAATTTTTTCACCAAGTGCTTTCATTGCATTTACTAGTTCTTCAACTCTCAGAAAATACTTCCCATTGGTTTCATATTCTTTCATCTGTAGCTTTTCAAACTGTACTCTGTAGGTTTGAAGCTTGGCATCTTTTACCTTCTCATTACCTTCATAACTGCTAATGACTTTGTCCCACATTTCTTTGGCAGTTTGAAGATGCATCACCTTTACAAACTCTGCTTCTGCAAGTCCATTCAAGATAGCATTCATTCCCTTAGCATTAAAGCTAAATTCTAACTTATCATCCTTGGAAGCTAGCACACCAGGCTTTATGTATCGAGTCTCTACTACATCCCAAACATCAGCACCTAAGGCCATTAGGTATGTTCTCATTCTAACCTTTCAGAAGGCGAAGTTTGTTCCATTGAACAAAGGGGCCTTATTGGTTGAATTTCCTTCATGGCTTGACATGTTTAATCTCTAGGATCTACCCTTAGATAAAAGGGGTCGGTTCTGATACCAATTGTTGGACAACTGAGAGGGGGGGGGGGGTGAATCAATTGTTACCGTGCTTAAACAATTTTGCTTATTTTAAACTCTTTACAGAGCACTCAATGACAATCAAAATAATGCAAGGAAGTAAGCAATAGAACATTCAGAATCATTCACATATATGAGATACACAGATACATATATTTCCTGAGGAAACCCATAAAGGGTAAAAACCTCTTCTTCTTTATATGATAAGTAATCTTTACATTCTGTACATTATCATACTTATGAGAACCAACTCATAATGAGGCTACAACCTCTGTTTTGCAAGATGCTACTTGCTGAGAGCACCAACTCTCTGAATTCTGTAGCACCCACTAGAAGGAAGCACCAACTCCCTAGTTTCTCTAGCACAAACTAGAAGGAAGCACCAACTCCCTGGTTTCTCTAGCACCCACTAGAAGGAAGCACCAACTCCCTAAGAGTTCCAACACCAACTGGATGGAAGCACCAACTTCCAGTTACACAGGCACTGACCTGTATATTAGAGAACCAATGTTCTCCCTTGCACCACCCTGCCACCCTGTTTTTTCTGGCTGCAACCAGATGGAAGCTACAACTCCCTGTGTTCAAGCACGCACTTGAACCTCTGAGGACAACAATCCTCTCTAGCACCTCCCAACCACCCTTAAATATAAATCTTTGCTACTAAAACTTATTATAGTGATATAATGTTCATCAATGTCTTACAAGTCTCATCACTGTTCTTCTACGCTGCTCTGCTCTCTTGTATCAGTGTCTCTCTGCCTGCATCATCTTGTGCTTTCTAATCTTCTGCTCTTCTTTACAAGTGCACCTCAGCCTTTTTTTACTGTCTCAGCTATGCATCTCTATTCTTTGCTTCTGCTGCGCTTTATGCTCTGTGTCTTCTTTTAATTCTCTGAATTACGCCTCTTCTGTGTATTTCAGCTCCTGCCCACATCATGCCATTTCCCCGTGTGTGATTCCTCTCTCCAGCAACTCCCATCTCTTCTTTGTTCTGCATTCTTATAGTCTATGTGCACCTTGTGCATACCATATGCGTAATGATTCTGCATGCTCTTCATGTCGAGTGCTCTGCCTGATCATCATTTCAACTCTTCAGATTCTCCGGCTGTTAAACCCATGTGTCCATCATCACTGGGTGTTATGCTGAGATTCCTTAGCCTGTCTAGCAGTCGAGACACTTCGTCTTCTCTTTCACAATCGAGATCATCCTCTCTTTTGCAGTTACAGGCTTCAATGCTCTTTCATCTATCAATCGCCTCCTGAACAGTCTTCATTCCACTGGTAGATGCCTTGAGACTCTTCATCTTCTCTGGCGATCACCATGAAGTCTCTTACAGTCCTCTGGCAGAAACAATCAGTCGTTTCTAGTAGTTACACTGTGAACCTCCAAAAACTGCATCAGCAACTGAATCGCCACTGATCAATTAACTATGAAGAGAAACAATAGCTCTTCGATCATATTCCCGAATAACCTGCACTGTTGGATCATAAATGATGGGTCTCACGCTTATTTCGCCATTTCGCAATTTGACATTTCAGCATTTTGGAATTCCTGTGGTGAAGCATCTCGTCTCTCCAAGTCGCGATCTCTGAAATGGAGATTAGATTTGTGCTACCTCCTCCCTTGAGCCTTCGTCGATGTGACCATGGGTTATGACCAGGGGCCAATTCTGAACATGTATTTCACATTTCGCGTTTCGGGGATTCTGTGATGAGTCGTCTCAACTCTCCATGTCCCAACCTCTGAAATGGAGCTTGTCTCTTCGAGCTCTTCTCTATAGCTCTTCGACGATGTGACCACCGATGGTGACCAAGCGCTTATCCGTAAAACGCTTTTGTAATTTCACATTTCGGCACTTCGTGTCTCCTGTGATGAAGAGTCTCAACTCTTGACTCTTCCAACTCCCAGTAACTGAAAATCCGGTCGATGTGCCTGTTTCAGGATTTTCGACGTTTCGCATTTCGACACTTCGGGACTCCTGTGATGAAGAGTCTCGACTCTTGACTCCTCTAACTCCCGGTATCCAAAAATCTGGTTGATGTGTCTGTTTCAGGATTTTCAGCATTTTACATTTCGGCACTTCGGGACTCCTGTGATGAAGAGTCTCGACTCTTGACTCCTCCAACTCCCGGTATCTGAAACTCCGGTTTATGTGCCTGTTTCGGGATTTTCGGCGTTTCGCATTTCGGCACTTCGGGACTCCTATGATGAAGAGTCTCGACTCTTGACTCCTCCAACTCCTGGTATCCGAAACTCTGGTTGGTGTGCCTGTTTCGGGATTTTCGGCGTTTCGCATTTCGCAACTTCGGGACTCATGTGATGAAGAGTCTTGACTCTTGACTCCTCCAACTCCCGGTATCTAAAACTCCGGTTGATGTGACTGTTTTGGGATTTTTCATAAGCCCGCTTCTCTTAGCACTTTAAAGAACGTGCAGGTTCTCTTGTATCCAACGACGGTCGGACCCTACGCTCGGATCTAACGCCCGAGATCTATCCTCCATATTTGCGCCCCTCTTGTTTGGATTCAGATATGATGGTCATCGAGAATTCTAAATGGGATCCAACGATCATTGTTACGCTTTTGATCTTTCCATGCCATCATCACTGCTGATCTTCCTTGCCTTTTCCATGCCATTATCCCTGCGCTGTTGGTCGTGATCTTTTCCATCAATGACAAACACGCATACTCTGCACTATCGTTTCTGATCTTATCTAGCTTTCTCTACTACGTCTTCCCAAAATACTTCTGGTGCCCGTCTGACACATTCTTCCCGTAATTGAGCCATCGTCGTTGTTGTACTTGCCATCAATGACAAGAATACACTGCCTGTAAAACATGCCAACATCTTCTATGTGAGTAAGTGGTTCTTAAAAGAGGTAAACAAGGAGTTCTGAGGTGAATTTTAGAGGGAATATGTAGTAAATAAGGGAAAAATTCCAAGGGAGGATGAAGTCTTGTGATGATGTGTTCTAAGGTATGTTATTTAAAGGCCATCTTACCATTTTCTCTATAACGTCTTTTCTAGAATGATTTCGATAAAGAAAAATTACAGGAGGTTGAGAAGATATGTCAAGATTCATTTGGTATAAATTTAAGCTTCTGGGTCATTGTATTTTTGGAGATACAGTTTGTGGAAGATAGGGAATTTTGACTAGTCCTGAAACTAGTCTTAAATAGTTGTTTCACGTAAAAAAATCATAACTTATTCATAGAGGATCCCAATTTCACTGGAAACATACCAGTCTGTAGTATTTTGTATGTGAGTTTCATAATCAGATTTCAAACATTGAGCGTGCAACATGTTGTAGAATTCCTCTCTCCATAATAGGAAATAATTCAGGAAGGTTTTCCATTTTTGATATAACTTTTTTTTTTTTTTTCTGAGAAGTTTCAAACCTTGAAATTTTGAGGATATGGAATAAAGATCTCAGAGTATTTGTGGTTAAAATTTTATACCTTTTTTCATTATAGGTACAAATTTATGTTTGTTGAAAGTTAGGGTTTTTGATTAATCCAAAACTAGTCTCGCGAGACTAAAGTAAAGTTTGATGAAGATGTTATTCTCTCATTGCTGAAGTTGAGGAAGAGCTATAGGTACATACTTTTTTGAATCAGGTATGGTACATGATCAGAGGTATGCTTTACATGTGTTATTAAGGGTTATGTTTATGGTACATGTTGGAGGCATGTCTTGATGATGGTGGTACATGATATGGTACACCTTTGTGATGATATGCTACATTGTTAGTGTTATAAATAATAGCTGTGCTCGTTTATCCATAGACATTATAGCAATATTGTCAACCAACCATAGGCTGAAGCCACCCCCAAGCACCTTAACCTTGACAGAGAATAATTCCGGAAGAAAACCCTAGGGCTAATAGCCAATCAAGGTAGCATATCACTCTCTAGAGTTAACATACCAAGAAGAAAGTCCAAACCATAACCAAGAGAGAGTCTAATGTATTTTTGGAGATACACTTTGTGGAAGATAGGGAATTTTGACTAGTCCTGAAACTAGTCTTAAATATGTGTTTCACGTAAGACAATCATAACTTATTCATAGAGGATCCCAATTATATGAGACCAATTTCACTGGAAACATACCAGTTTGTAGTATCTTGTATGTGAGTTTCATAATCAGATTTCAAACATTGAGCATGCAACATGTTGTAGAAGTTCTCTCTCCATAATAGGAAATAATTCAGG
>ML820222.1:47256-77476 GCA_009831015.1 Picea engelmannii
TTAAAAGACCAAGAGCACCAAACTAGGGCGCAAGTTTTGAGATCTCACAAGAGAGTGAGTTGTGTTATGTTCAAAATGAGGAAAAACGTCCTCAATATATATCAATCTATGACCTTTCAATTAAAAAATAGGTCATTAAAACAGCCGACAAGGCTGACTACAAAATTTACACTGTTTTTTCATTAACTGCTAGAAAAATGACATAATATGAGCAAAAGGTGGGATGTCAAGCCCTTCTGAGGGAGACATTGGCCCTTTTTGGGCATATCCAACATCCAGAAGCTAGACGTTATCCCTTCTAGGGATCCTCCAAGCTACCAGAAGTGCCAAGTAGCCTCATCACACTGCCACATGCTCAAGATAACGTCCAGGTCTCCTGGGTGACGTCCTGTCCATCAAAGGCAAACGTTCCATTTGCAGTGGGTAATTCCCCCTAGGCCGGGCTCTGCCAAAGTGTCCTAGGTGGAGCGTCCTTCTTTCTTCCTATGCAAAGGCTCATCATAATGTTGTCCTGTCTCTACCATCCCAGCAACCATCTGATGGGCTCTTCAGCCCCATGGAGGTCCGATCTAATCATATCCCCATGTGTACCGGTCCACTGGTACCTGTCCGTCGGGCATGGTCCTGCACATCAAAAACTTCGCCCTCCATGGGCTCATCAATCCTTAGGATAATAGCAATGTCAATCATATTTCGTCATTAAATTTATCAAATACATGCATAAAACCCCTAGCATATCATCTAATAGCTCAAAGACATTACACTGATCTACTATACAAAATTGAAGAAATAGACAGAATAACCTATTGGGCTAGTATCCATAAGAAGAAGAAAGTTTCCATAGAAGATTATTCAAACCATGTAACATGAAGTGATATGGTCTAAGGATGTCCAGTCATAAGGAAGACCAGGGGTAGGTATTGTCTGTGGGTTCCTTTGTAGGAGGTGAGTTGTACCCGTCATGGATGTAGTTTTTTCCAAGCCCTTTCATTGCCTTTATTCTTTTCTTATTTGTTACCTTTTCTTTCCTTTTTACTTCAAGTTCTGACCAGAGGACACTGCCTTGGCATGGTGACCAGAGCTGACAATGTTACCCACTAGTATTTTCACAGAGATGATAAGGCTGGCTCGTGAAAAGACCCCCTTTCCCTTGGCCATGCAACCAAAGGTCATTTCCCTGGCGTGGTAACCAGATAATGGCAATGTCATACTGCTAGATACTTATAAACATAATGGGCCGGCTCGTGATGAGACCTCCCATCCTCTTGGTTAGGTCTTGTTTTGTTATTTTTCTTTGGGTCCCTTTTGTTTCTTATCGAGAGGCCTTTTTTTGCCTTCTCGGGGATCCCTGGGCGAAGCATCTCTAGGTTTATTTCCTATGGATTTCATCTTTTACCAGATGCTTTTACCCCCTGGGCCTTTAGCCCCTTCTTCCCACAGGACGAAGTGTAACCCCTCAAGTAGGTCATCCTAATGCCCGGACTAAGGGAATGGGATGGATGTATGGGAGATAAGATGTAAAGTGATAATATGGTGGGAGTGGACGATGGCTCTTCAAATCCTCCCTGGTGTCTAACCAAAACCCATGGATACAAGCTTGCTAGGGCACCCTGTTAATCCACCCAACAATGGTCAAGTGGGTTAGTGTAAGATCCAAGCAGTGATCAGAAATGTAAGGAACCTGATGCATATATAAGAAAGTTATAATGATCAAACATGACACATACCATGATACCTGGAACAATTACCTCATGGAGAAAGAGTCTTCTCTGATACATGTCCAAGCCGATGGTGATGGATGCTGCTACTGCTGATAGGACAAATATGGCGAAGAAGAATAAGGATGGGCCCTCCAGGGCCATGCTCAGGTCAATTCTTCTCTCGGTACTCCATGTCTAGGACCTGTGGGCCTCGAGACATGATCTCCTAGTTATCCCTAGAAAACGGGGATAACAGGCGTAATAGCCAATCAAGGTAGCGTATCACTCTCCAGAGTTAGCATACCAAGGAGAAAGTCCAAACCATAACCAAGAGAGAGTCTAATACTAAAATCGAAAATATAAGTTGCAGTAGTTGCAGTTGCAGCTACTCTCCAGACTTGCGCACAACTAAATTTCTGTAGTTGCGAGTTGTGTGTGTCAAATGATCTCTGGCGTCTTGTATTAATACTGCTCCTCCTTAGCTATCTGGGCCAACTTCTCATTCTGGAGGCTAAAAAATCATTATTAAATATTTACTTTAGCTGACTTGTCTTCTAGGGTTATGTCCAATGCTTTAGGGTTTATTCTTACTTCCTGGAATATTCTATTCTTGTCAGGGTTACACATGGAGGTTAATACCTCCTGCAACTACCATAATATCAACAATTAGAAGTATATATTGGCTATATTGGTATCTATTTTGGTATATGTAATGGTGATGTTATCACATGCTTGAGGCATATTGTTGAGACATTGACACATCTTGGATACATGGTACATGGTTGATGTACATGGTATGGTACATGTTGGTGTATATGGTTGATGAACATGGTATGGTATAGGTTGTGGCACATGGTTGATGATTAATGTGCATGGTTGATGTACATGGTATTGTATAGGTTGATGTACATGGTATGGTGATGGTTTTGGTATCCATGTGAGTGGATATTATTATAGTTGGTTGGTGATGGTATATCTGCGACAGTGAGAGTGACAGGTTGGTTGATGTGACAATGAAAACGACATGTTGGTTGATGTGATAGTGACAATGACAGGTTGGTTGATGTGACAATGATAGGTTGGTTGATGTATCAGTGACAATGGTAGTTACAGGTTGATTAGTGGAAGTGAAAATGAGTCTACACTTATATTTCATCGCGACAGGATGAGGCAAGGAAAGGGGGTTGTAGCCTCCTTCTGGTTGGTGCCGAAGAACTCAAGAAGTTTGTGCTTCCTGTAGGTTGGTGCTTATAAATAAAGGGGTTGGTTCCTCCTTCCGGTTGGTGCCAGAGAATTTAGGGAGTTGTAGATTCCTTCAGGTTGGTTCTTGTAAATCAGGGGGTTGGTTCTTCCTTCAAGCTAGTGCTGGAGAATTAGGAAGGCGGTGCTTCCTATGAATGTATTCTTGATATATATACAAAATCGTTATGTGGTTTTCTCCCATTTGGGTTTCTATGTAAATTATGATGTATTGTGCATGTGGTTATTTGATGTGATGATACTACTTATGGTTATATGCTCATGATATATTGAATGCAATCATAAATGATATATTGTTAATAAAGTTGAAGTTCATATATTGTGATTGAAAGTGGTAAAAAGTTCTCATATTGATTCATCCCCCCTCCCTCTCAGTATTCCAACAATTGGTACTAGAGATGGTCCTTTTAGAAAATAGTCTAAGCACTCAGAGGTAGATCATGGAGAGCACCGATATGTACGAGAATGGAATACCACAGTATGATGGACATAACTATGCATTATGGAGTAGAAGGATGAAAAAATATGTACACAAATAGAGATTTGATGTTTGGAAATCAGTAGTAGACGGATACAAAGAGCCTGCCACTCCCCCAACAAATAACGATGTAAATAAACCCAGTCAAAACAATTTGAGGGATACAAATTCTATTCTGAATGGTATGGTTGATTCAATATATGTCAAGGTTATGCATTGTGATTATGAAAAGGATATTTGAGACAAACTTCATAATGTTTATGAAGGAGATTCCAAATTCAAGGAAACCAAGCTTCAGACTTATAGAGGACAGTTTGAATAGTTGAAAATGAAGGAAGATGAATAAATTGCAACTTACTTTTTACGATTTGATGAAACAATGAATGCAATTAAAGGATTGGGAGAAGAAGTTGACGAATCTATGATTGTTAAAAAGGAACTGAGATGTCTTCCAATGATATTTTATCCTCATATTTCAACACTAGAAGAAAGAACATATCTAGTTACGATAATCACGGATGTGCTACATGGAATATCTATAGCTTATGAAGTGAGAACAACACATGAAAATACATCCAAGAAAGAAGAATCCTTCAAAACATACAAGAAGACAAAGAAGAAGAAAAATCTTGAGTCAAAGTCAAATTGCAGTTGTAGTGATGATTCATACGAGGATGAAGAAATATCAAACTTCGTAAGGAAGTCGAAGAGAGGAACTGACAAGTAGAAATGTATGCTTCCCTTAAAATGCTTTAATTGTGGTAAACTTGGACATTTTTCAAATAAGTGTCCTTATGCTAAGAAGTTAGATAGCTATGAAGAAGAATATCTATTGGCCCTTGGTTATGGATTAAGGAAGAAAGCGAAGAATAAGGAAGAGGAAAGGGGAAGTATGAATTGCGCGGAAGGCACAATGACTGAGAATGGGTCGAAGTGATCAAAGAAGCAGAAAACAAGACACAAAGTAAAGGAAAGCAAGCCATTGAACGAGAAGATCGAGGAAGACAGATCAACAAAGAATATGGATCGTGGACAGCTTAGCAAGTGGAAAAATCCATCAACAAGTGATTTGGAGCACCTTGTGGGAAAGAAGGAAAGACAGGCTGACGAAACTCTGAAAATAGGGGTCAAGTGGACCTAGGGTTTTAGACACCTAGGGTTTTGTCATTTAGGGTTTTGAAACCTAGGTTTTGGCCTAGGGTTGTCCAAGAGTCATTGTAATGTATAAATAAAGGTCTAAGAGAGTCGGGTGGAGTTCATTGTTCGTCATTATTGTGGATGATCATTGTTGTTGATGTTAGTGTGTATTGAACAAGAGAGAAGTGCTACATGGGAGAGCATTTTTTTATCGTAATATATTCAGTTGGGTGTGGAGATCAACCCTGCAGCTAGGTGCGCAGGGAGGGGAGATAAAGAAGAGAGAAAGAGAGAGAGAGATATGCAAGATAAGTGCGCAGATAGAGCTGCATGTTTCCATCTTAATACATCAAGAAACTTAGTTCTTTGGACATAGCCCTAGGGAGAGGGTGAACCACGTATATATTGTGTTCTGTGTGATTGATGCAATGTTCTTTGTCATTCGATATACTGTTAGTGCATCATTGTTTTAGATTTGAGATATAAATTGCGAGGTAGACTTAAGAGTGGTAAAGAATAACTAGTTTGCTGTGAGTTGGGATCCTAGACCCACGTTGCATTTCCCCTGGTTGTAGACAACTGTTTCCTGCAACCCCCTATTGCTACTTCAGGTGAGATTTCGTCTGCTTCGCAGGTTTTGCCAAAAGGGCCAGTAGTTAGGGCTTGTTGGTGCGCTGTTAGAGCTGAACCCTGGGTTTTCCCTTGTGCCAACAAATGGTTCCATTGTTGGGACCAAGATATTCTTGAGGGAATGTCAAGGTGGTTTCCATTGAAGACAAAGATTTAGAAGTGGATAGAAGAAAAAGAGAGAGACTTCACCGAAGCTCAGAACAAGAACCCTAGCCTGAGTACAAAGGATTGGTTGGGAAGGTATATCTTTACTGATATACACGATATTTTCTTTGGAGGAATTCATAAGGAGCTATACGAGTGGCTAGCCAGATTAGAAGATACCCAGTTTGAAATCAGATCTAGACCACCTGTGGTTTGGACGACATCACTGATCAAGAAGGTCAAGAGAGTTGATAACGCCGTGTCAAGAGCAGTAGATCACTAGTTTGATAGCGTTATTGGAGGGTACATTATTGAGTTTGCTATTGACAGAGTAGAGTCATATAGCCAAGCAGAGAGATATTTCTTTAAGGGACCTAAAGGAATTTTTTTACACTTTTTGAAGTTGAAGATCAAGATTCGATTGCATGAGAAGAACATCTTGAAGATACAGTAATCGATCGGATTGAAAAGCTAATGTTCAAGAAATTAGACAGCAATAGCGACACAGAGGTTGGACATATGCGCAGTGGGAGAGAATTCAGAGAGGTCCCTTTGGTGAACCTGTTTGAGAAGAGTCACAAGCCACTGGCATAGGATGAAGGGTTTTACAGTGGAGAAGAAGAAGAGTTGTTGAATGAGGAATATTCAGAGTCCGCTAGGGCAGAGGAAGGGAAGACTGAAGAACCTCATTGAGAAGAATAAGTAAATTTAGGGACTATGCCTACCGTCGAAGTAAGCACTATCAATCCTCCTATTTTTTTAATAACATTAAGTAACTAGAGTAACCTAAGTTATCAGAGAACTCAGAGAACTTCTACAAGCAGTTCAGTGCATACTCAGTCAAGAAATCTAGGAATATCTATGGAAGATGAGATGAGGTTACCCACCTTTAGGGGAGATGGATATGAAGATCCTGATCAACATTGGTTCTTATGCGAAGATGTATAGAGCATTAAGAATGTCAATGACGAAGCTATTAAGAGAGCTCAGTTTAGTACTACCCTAAGAGACTGCGCACTGAGATGGTACATGAAATTTGTCCAAGGAGTTGCACAACCCAAACCACTGAATGTCATTAAGACTGCGTTGATTGCCGAAGTCAAGAAACCTAAGTGATAGTCACAGTACATTACAGAGATGAAAGAAATCAAGCAGAGAGTAGCTGAACCTGTTTGGGAGTTTTATCAGAGGTTTAAGACCTTGACAAGCCATTTGAGTTTTCATATTCCAAACGAACAAAATAAAGAATGGTTCATTTCCGCCCTATTGCCACACATAAGATTCCCTCTGATGCAACAAAAGATCACTTCGCAGGCTGAGGCACTGGAGATCACCATGAAACTAGAATCAACCCCTATGGGAGAATCCAGCTCAGGTATGAGTCAAATTTTGAGTCAGCTAACTAGCCTATCATTGCAGGTCAAAGATATGAAGAAAGAAAAGGGAAAAGATAAAAGAGAAGACATCTGGTGTATCATATGCAAATCAAAGGGCCGTGATAAGGAGCACTTTCCCCTATTTAATGAATACTTGGCCTCTAGAGCTCCAAATCCTTTGAAGCAGGTTACCCTACCCTGGTGTGAGGTATGAAGAAATAGACGTCGCCCCGATGAATGTTATTACATGCAAAAATATGTCCATACACCTACAAATATTTACTGCACATTCTGTAAATCCATGGGGCATGATGAGAAGGACTGTAGGGCTTATGACCTCTTGCATGAAAGGTCAATAGATACTTATAGGATTCAAGGAGAGATGCAGGAGGAGGGAAATTCTACGCAGTTTAATTAGCCAGGAAGAGGAAACTTCAACCCTCGCGGTGGATTCAGAGGAAGAGGACGAGGAGGAGGCATTGGTCAAGGTCAAGGTCAGATCATTTGTTATAACTGCGCCCAACCAGGTCATTTGGAAAGGGACTGTCAGAACCCTTGTACCATTTGCATCTACTGCAACTCATTTGAACATGTGATCGTAGATTTCCCAGTATTGCTGGCTAAACTTAAGGAAATACGAGGTGGAAACTAGCAAGTCTAGTTAATATTAGCTGAACCTCACAGAGAGGATCCCAGAGTCACTGTTATCACTAGAGGAGGCACTGTTATGGGAGAAGACAAGGTGACTCCAGAAAAGAGTACAAAGGGATCAAGGGTCAGAATAGTTGTAGAGAAGACACAATTGTTCGATCCAAGGAAGGATAAACATACATTTGAGGTGGCAAGAAGAGAATTTGGAGGAGAACGACCGTTTTCATCGAAGGCACAACCATAAGTGAGAGAATGTGGAATGCCTCTGGCATTTGACGAGTCTGCATCATCTGGAGAAGGGAAAGAGGTAAGCAAACTTGTAGATTTCTTGTATACATTTATTGACTTAATTAAATATGAAAGAGCCATACAAGAACTACAACACCTCATAAGACAATATGAGATAGGAAGAGTGGACCATATGTTGAGTAGGGCTGTGAGTCAAGTATCTAGGAAGGGGAGAACAAACAAGGAGTTGCACCTCAATGTTCATATTGGAGACTATGATATAGATTATGTGGTCCTCGATTTGGGATCAGAAGTCAATGTTATGACGAAGCAGACCTGGGCACTGATGAGAAAACCAAAGCTAATTTACTCTCCTATCAGGCTCAGAATGGCTAATCAGCAGGCGATGAGCCATTTTGGAAGACTAGAGCATGTCCCTGTGGACATCGATGGGGTTAGGACATTTGTAGACGTTGAATTCATTGAGATTTTGGATAAGATATGTCCCTATCCTGCGTTGTTGGGTGTTGATTGTGCCTGTTGAAACCGGGTCTTAAATTTTTTATCTTTAAGACTAAGATTTTCTTTTTCGGGATTCGACTTTTCATAAGGTATAATCCTCGCTATCAATCCCAAAATCCCGATACCAAAATCCCGAAATGGCTTTATTTTTTAATAATAAAAGGAAGAAATCTCAAGTGTTTTTAAAGTCTCAACGCACGTTCTGTAAAGTACTTTTAATCACGATAAATTAAAACCCTAAAGGAGTTAATTAACAATCTTTTAACCTTTTGGGATTCAGGCTCACTCAAAACAATACATTTTCAATACATTTCGAATCGTGAAATCCTAATCCCCGATTTCTCGAAAAAAATGGAAGTTAGTTTTTGATCATGATTAATTAAATTAATAATACCAAAGTTAAGGCCTAAACTAATCCCATCGCAATTTTGGGATTCTGGGTTTAGTGGTGACATACCTTGTGTAAGAAAGATCCCCGAAACCCCGAAACGCAAACTCCTGACTCAATACCAAAGCTAAAGCCTAAACTAATCCCATCGCGATTTCAAGATTCAGGTTTTAGTGGTGACATACCTCGTGTAAGCAAGATCCCCGAAACCTCGAAACGCGAAATCTCGACTCAAAATCAATGTTTAAAATGAACTAATTTCGTTTTAAAAACACAATTAATGGTAATTAAACTTCTTAGGTATTTTCATTTTTCGGGTTCCGTTGAACGAGATCTTTCAAATTTTGATTTTAGAATCGCCGAAATACGAACATATTAATCGACTCGATAAATTAACACCACGCCACATGCTATCGACTCGATCAAATCCTGGAGACAAATTTATGAAAATATGGACTACGAGCTAAAAAATTCCCCTAATGATTCTGAGAATCACCTTCGGGACATAGCAGAATCAGAACTTCACAAGATTGCAGCATGCCCACGACTCATGGTGTACAACGAAATGATCAGTTGGGCTTTAGAGAAGATTGATATTCCAACGAGAAGCATTTTAAATGATCAAGCAGTCATTATCGGCTCATTCAGAATTGAACATATCCAGGTTATGTATAAACTCTCACCCAATCCTAAATATATTTACAATGCCGAATTTATAGCTGAATTTCAGAGAAAGGAATGTACTTAGGTAGACCAAACTTACCCTGATTTAATCAAACGCTAGTGGAGATGTCCATCAAAATTTAGGGTCGATACCCACAGAATTTATGCCACAACTTCTTTGAATGAGTACATGGTTTATGTAGCCATGATGTTGTGCAGACTCTTCGGCAAAAAGAATCCTTGTCATTTCCCCACAAAATGGGTGCCCTTTTTAGAGGAAGCATAAAAAAGATATAGTTTCAACTGGGGCAAGATTTTGTTCAATAGCACAGCCAAAGAGGTTTCAGATTACAAAGTTGCAAGATCCTGAGGTCAACCAGAGGCCTTTTACATGTCGGCATACATCATGGACGCAATTTGTTTTATGACTCCATTCCCCCTGATGAATTGGAGTTGGAACATAACGTGCCTCAAACCCATTCACGAGTATCACTCTGAGCTATGGGAAGAAAATGCAAAAAAACCGTTTTACAAAATTTATCATTTCGTGGTAATACTAATGCATAAAATGTTTTTCGGCTGTGACCCTCCTCGCATTTCTGAAACAGTTTCAAAAAACCTCAAGGCAATAGCCAACTTGTTCATTGAAGAAAGCTTCTCCTACATAAAGGTTTATGGGTGCTCAATCCCCCCTCATACGCTTCCAAAATTCCTCCCAGAGAGACTGGTGTATAGGGAAGTAGCACACCAAATAGTGAAAGGCGGCTTAAAAGAAGTCTTGGCCAATCTTCCCTATGCCCATCGAGAAATTTTCATTACAAAACTTTGGCCATTCCAAGGTGGAAGCAGAAGCACTCAAAGAAGTAAAATTATTAAATATTGAGTACAAAAGGTACGACCCTTACCAACTAGTGAACAAACACTTGATACATTGCAATATGAAAGCATATGAACATGAGGAGTCCCCTTGGGATGACATGTTCAAAAGGACTAAGACTTATGAAGAGGTTTTGGAAAGAGTACAGACACTATCGTTCGACCTGCAAGCTAGCTTTCAGACCTTTCATAAGCATAGACGGAGTGGTCTGCCCAAACTACTGCAAGGAGAAGCAATGACCCTCCCCCAGGAGAAAGAAAATGTTCCTCCAGGCTTTGAGCAGGAAGAACAGAAGAAGGGAAATCCCAAAAAAGTCCCATAGGATACGAAAAGGCCCCCACAAAACAAAGAGACCTTACAGACAAAAAAATCAAAGACTGAAGCAGAGAAGAGGTCCGGGAGACCTCCCAAGTCCAGTAAGCTTACTCCCCCTTCATCACCTAGTGTTGATGTCAATACTCTTAAGGCAATAGGAGGGAAAGGATATACAGATCTAGGAAGTCCCATAGATTCCTTAACCCCCTTACAGTCCACTTTTGGATTCCCATAGACAAGAGCTCTATTTGTTGATGACCTCACCTCTATCTCCATAGATGAGATTCCTCTTTCTGATTATTTTTTCAGCAGAAAAAGGAAAGTCATCCTGAAACAAGAGATACATATGAAGGAGGGGAGTATGGTAAAAAATCACAACATCTTGATAGATGGACAGAATTTGGAGGAGGAGGATTTCACTACAGAGATAGTGGGTTCCATGGGAGCCATGGCAACAACAAACTTTTTTACCCTGGGAAACATGAGAATGAGGATAAAGAAGAGTAATAACATGATAGCTCAATTACAAGATTAGTTAAAAAATGCTGAGGAGAAGATCAGAGAAGAGGTGAGTAAAATCTTGGAGCAGACTAGGGCTGCCGAAAGGCTAGAAATTCAATTACTCAAATCAAGCCTGGACGAAATGAACTAGAAGATACAAGCAAGTTAGGTGCAGGTTGCTCAACAAAAAGAGCGTGCAGAACAGTTACAGTCTAGGGTAAATTTGATGTAAGGTCAGGTCATATATCTGAAAGATTTCTAGGCCCAGTCACTGGAAGTGCATTCAAAATAGAAGTTGAACAGTAGAAATTGATTTCCAAGATAGAGATTATTTAGAGTTACTTTCAAGAAGCAGATAATGCCTTTGATAATATTATCCCGAAGGAAAAAGAAGCCAAAGCATCAAGGGTTACTCTCCAAAAGGCAATCATATATTCGACAAGTGAAGAGACATCCAAAACTACGAAAATATTAGCCACAGAGAAAATCAGAGGTGACATCATGATCAAGCTATAGGAAACCAACATAACTAAAAACAAAAGAATAGTCAAGGAACTCAGAGATGACTGTGAAGAAGTTTTTGATCTCTTAGACAAAAGGTTATTAAACATTGGAAAATGAAATTGTACTGGACTTCTGGGATAGATTAATATTGTAAGACATCAATTAAATTTTAGAGAAAATTTGAGTGAAATTCAAATAGAAATTTCACAACTAAGAGAAATGGATGTCACCCTAATAGATAGGTTTTTAGTTGAGCCCAACTTAAAACTGTAGTCGATAAAGTTTGCAGATAAAGGAGTTGAAGACCGTCTCTCCAAGATACAAAGAAAGGTTTATCTGTTCGAAGCAATGGATCTTCTAGAACCCCCCCGAAATTTTACACAGTTCTTGGAGAGATGCATTGAATATATTGGATCAAAAGAAGGAGAGTCATCAAGAAAGTAAAAGTATCATTTGGAAGATCTTTACTTCCAAGAAAGCAGAAAAATGGAGAAGATCATGCAAATGGTTTCTGATCTATTTTTAACAAATAGTTAGTCACTAGGAATTAGGAAATCACCAACCATCTTAGGATTGGTAGTTTTGTATAAATATAACTTTTCAAGACTAAGACGAGGCTTTTTCTGGATGGGATTGTAAAGAGAAAATTTCATTTTGCCAGAATTAATACAATACAGATTGAAGATTCCAGATCTTGTCAAGCTTGAGTTATGTGTTTCTCTGTCATTCCATCTCTTATTTCATACTTTCGATGAATGCTTTCATGATGCAACCTCTATTGTGGTGATTGAACAGTCAGATTATCTAACCGTTTGTAGTTTTTCCTCTGTATCAGCTATCAGCGGATATAAGAACTATGAACGTTTTAGAATTCTGAAATTGTATATTTCATCAAAGTTATCATCTCTCTTTATTCTATTAGCATAAAGTGAGATTCCTCTTCAAATGATGCCTCACATTTGTTATACAATTATATGTTTCTTTTTCTTTCTTCATTCCATGCACCGTCTCCTTTAAATTTGACTCAGATACTAGAAACAACCTTTATTTCTGTTATACTATTGATTTGTAGTTTGGAAGTTTTATTTTTATTAATTCAAACCAGAAATTTGCGACCCTTAAAAATAAGTTTGACTTACAAAAGGGAAACCATTAGATTTCATGATTGTTCCAGTTACTAGACAATCTAATATAGAACTTGGTCTATCAGATTAGACAAGCATTGCGTTAAACCTATTCAATACCATCTTACAAATAGCAAGTACATGGGTAGAACTTGAATGTTCATGGGCCGTGATTGAAAGGGATATTAGCATCCAGGAACAATGGGAAGCTAGACAGAGATAGTTGAGGAACCAACTTTGATCTCACTTTCCATTAAACTGATCTTTTTACCCATTAACTATCTCTACTTTTTCGGATGCCTTGATGGTATACTTTAGAACCTTAAAGTATAAACTCAGGAACAACATCTTTTTGGCGTCGTTGTCGGGGACGAAGAAACAAATATTTTCCCTGGGAAAAACGACATTGACACTTTCTTTCTTTGATAGTGAACAAAGATTGAAAAACCTTCTAAGGGTTACTTTTATCTTTCAGTTGGCGACTCCACGATAAGTAAACTGGCTTTTAGCCAAAAGGACACTAGAAAGAACCCGAACGACAAGCAGACCTCGCTAGTTTCTGATCCTGAAAAGATTTTAAAATCACGAAGATCCCTTAGACAAATGGTTTCACCGACACATACCATTTGTTAACCTAATTCTACACGGTCGAATGTTAGAGGAATACTTGAGAGATCCGTCTCCCTCCCCGTTTCAATCGATACGTTCTCTTTTCCCGAAGTGCACAAGCACTCTGATGAATGCCCTGTGTATCCTGATTTAACCCCCGTTGATTCTCCGATATATTCATCTTATGAGTCAGGAGAAACAAGTTCTTTTCATCTTGGGCCTTCTTTCTCCAGTTTCCTGTGCCTTGACGATCATTTCCCCATAACCTTTCTGTCACATTCAAGCACAACCCAAAATTTACCAAGCTTCTATGAGCTTTCTCCTCATACACTCCGAGTTTCAGCCTCAAATCCATCAATGGCTGCGCACAGAGCTACGGGAGCTGGAGGCGGTGTTGTAGGTGGTGCCGTAGGAGGAGCAGTAGGCAGCCAAGTACCACCCCCTGGAATTTTTTCTAAGGTGGCTGCCAGATATGCCCCTCTTGTCCTTTCGGTTCCCCTACATGACCTTCCTTCTAGAAAATTACATGAAAAATCTCCCAAAATTCACAGGGGAAGGCGATTTAACCGCACAAGAACACATCAATTTCTTTGACCAATTTGCTGATATCCTAGGACTTGAACACGAATATGTCTACTCCAGACTCTTAGTACAAACTTTTGAAGGGAAGGTCAGAGCCTTGTTCTAAGGCTTAGCAGCGGGATCTTTAAGGTCATACGATGAACTTGAAAGTGCTTTCATCAGACAATGGGGAGAAAGGAAAGATCACCTCTATTATCTGACAGAATTCGGGGTTCTTAAAAAGAAAAATTCCGAATCAGTTCTCGAGTTCACCCAAAGGTTTAATAAATTGTATAATAAAATTCCCATCAAGGTCAAACCTTCTCAGCCTGCAACGAAAGTAACTTTCGCTGGAGCTTTCGACCTTGATTTTTCCCTACTATTAAGAGAGAGGAGATCAGTAGACCTCACCAAGATGCAAGATGATGCCCTAGAAATTGAATCAAACATGATGGCTTCAGGAAAGTTAAAAGCTAAAATGGAGACTGGAAACAAAGAAACTAGAAGGTATAGAGAACAAGGAGGATCCTATGGATCAGGAAGATCTTCAGGAGACAAAATGTATGACATGGCTATAATAATTAAAGAACTGTCTAATAATATTTTGAAAATGGAATTAGATCAAACAAAAAATGAACATTTTCCTAGAAAGGATTTCAGAAGGAATCCCAATCCTCAAGCCCCACAAAGACAGATTAAGAATGAGGATAAGAAAATCCCAACCCCCTTCAAGAGTGAAAACTTCATTGGAGAGGAAGACTTAGAATATTTCGAGGAATTAGAGGAAGATATAAACAATCTGGGCGATGATGATCCACAACCCTATTTATTGAGACAAGATTATGAAAAATCCTTAAATAAAGAAAATAGATTGGAAAATGATATAAACAATAGTACTTCTGAAGATTTGACCTACCAAGGTATTGCAGATGGTATAATGGCTGAGCTTCACCAGAAGTACAATCTAAGGCCTAGTAACAGGAGTCTCATAATCGCCCAAACGAAAAATATCTTGCCGAAAGGCGAGACAGAGGAGACGGTTTCAAAAAATGCTGAAAAACAGACTAAAAAAACTAACATCACAGACACACAACCTACCAAGACTAAGTCGGCTGAAACACCCACAGTCAAAACACAGAAGGTGAAATCTCCTGCAATTGAAACAAAACCTTCACCACAAAAGAAAGAGGATAAGAAGGGGATCGAAGCCCAAACCATAGAGAACGAAAATATTATGGGGAATTTTAATTTGGAAAATGAAATCAATAAAATCAAGATCCCCATACCTCTTGTCGAGCTGGCAAAAAACTCAATCTACAGAAAACAAATTGCCAAGATGATTAGTTTTTCAGAAGACAAAAGCCAAGTTGATGTCATTAACTTAGAAGATGACAAGACGAACATAGTTTTTGGTCCACATTTTGAAGGCACCAAAGACACTGTTGCCCCCTTCTATATTACGTTAACCTTGTTCGACCAACTACTCCATAACTGTATGCTCGATTCTGGAGCATCCCACAATGTAATGCCTAAAGCCATTATGGAAAAATTGGGTCTCGAAATCACTAGGCCTTATGGAGATTTATATTCATTCAATTCGAGAAAAGTTAAATGTATAGGCATGATTAAAGACTTGGTGGTAAATCTGGCACAAATACCTGTGAAAAGTATTCTCATGGACGTAGTGGTCACCGATATCCCTCCGAAATATGGTATGCTGTTATCCAGATCCTAGGGCACAAAGCTTGGAGGATCTCTCCATCTTGACATGACATATGCTACGATTCCAGTTTTTGGAGGACAGTTCACGCGCCTATACAGAGAAACTAGGTTGGCATTCATAGTAAGTGATCCGTGCAACCCGAATAACCACCCTGTGTATATTGCAGATCAATATTTAGGTAATTGTATTTTATCCATTGATGATGATATTGATTTAGGTATAGATGAAAGTTGTATAGAAGAAAAAATAGAAAAATTAAAAATTTAAAAAAATGTATATAACACTTGTGTGTGGAAGATGTTTTTTGACGACGCTTCATCCTACTTTGGAGCTGGAGCTGGGGCACTCCTTGTGGCCCCTGATAATCAATTCGTAATCCCCTTTTCCTATAGACTACAGTGGAATGTGGACCACACTAATAATTTATGCGAGTATGAAGCCTTAGTGTTAGGGTTAGAAGCCGCTATAAGAATGAAAATAAAAAACCTTGAAATCTTTGGTGACGCCGAGCTAATCGTAAAACAGGTAAACCGACAGTACCAGGCCAAACATCCTAGGTTGAAGTCTTACAAGAATTTCATTTGGGATCTGATCGAAAATTTCTTCTCCTCTGTCAAAGTTCACTACATTCCAAGAACTGAAAACCAACAGGTTGATGCGTTAGCCAAAGCAGCCTCAACATTCACACCTCTCACCGCTTTCAAACTAAATTACCATATAAAAATGAGACACCGACCTTCCATACCCAATAACATACAACACTAGAAAGTTTTTGAGGATGATGAACAACTGCGCAAATTTTTAGAATCAATAGACGAGTTTCCTGAAACGCATGCTGACCAAGAAAACCAAAATGATCCTGTTTTGATCATGCAGGAAGGGGAAGACCCCCAAGAATTCCAATATAAAATCGCCAATCACCGAGTGCTTGTTCTAAAAAATAACTAGATCCCCAAGGGCCTGATTCCCTTGGAAATGTTATTTAATCAATATGATATCCCTTTAAGATCCACTTTACAACCTCAGCCTGAAGAGGTTGAGGAATTTGACATAGGTACCAAAGAAAACCCCCGGTTGGTGAAACTATCCAAATACCTGTCCCTAGAAACTAAAAGTAAATACACTGAGTTGCTTAGAGAATATAAAGACGTTTTCACTTGGTCTTACGACGAATTGAGAACTTATGATACTTCTATAATCGAACATAAAATTCCTTTGAAACCTGGTGTCAAGCCTTTTAAACAAAAAATCAGACAGATAAACCCTATGCTGCTACCAGTAATAGAAAAAGAAGTTAAAAAACTCTTGGACACCAAAATCATCGTCCCACTAAGATATTCCGAGTGGGTGGCTAATTTAGTCCCAGTGAGAAATAAAAATGGCGAAATCAGACTGTGTGTTGATTTTGGAAACCTGAACCGATCGTCACTCAAAGAAAATTACCCATTGCCTAAGATGGACCACGTTTTAGAGAAAGTAGTTGGAGCTAACAAAATGTCGATGATTGATGGTTTTTCAGGTTACAATCATATCGCAATACACCAAGATGATAAGGAAAAAACGACTTTCACTACCCCTTGGGGTACCTTCATGTACGATAAAATGTCTTTCGTCTTGATGAATGCAAGGGAAACCTTCCAGTGAGCCATGGACATCTCCTTCGTGGGTGAGAGAGATAAATTTGTTGTTATCTATCTCGATGATTTGACTGTTTTTTCAAAATCTGATGCAGAACATCTAGTGCACCTGAAGCAAACTTTCGAAAAATGTCGTAAATTTGGTTTGTCCCTCAATCCCAAAAAATCTCATTTCGCTATGCAAGAAGGTAAGCTATTAGGTCATATAGTGTCTAAATACGGAATCAAAATCGATCCCAAAAGAATTGAAGCAATAGATACCATAAACATCCCTAGAAATGTAAAAGAAATTCAATCTTTCTTAGGAAAAATAAATTTCTTGAGAAGATTCATCCCTAGCTTCGCCGAAATTGTGAAGCTGATCACAGATATGTTGAAAAAGAACAGTGAGACGAAGTGAACAAGTGAAGCCAAAGCATCTTTTCAATGAATAAAGAAATTTATCAGCGAAGCGCCAGTCTTGGCAAGTCCTGATTACTCAAAAGAATTTTGGATTTTTTCCTTCGCTTCTAAACACACTATCGCAACTGTATTGTTACAGAAAAGCAAAGAAGGCTTTGAACAACCCATTGATTTTTTCAGTAAAAGTATGAGAGATGCTGAGTTGAAATATAATATACTAGAAAAACAAGCTTACATAATGGTAAAGGCTCTCAAGGCCTTCAGAACGTACATATTACATTCGAAGATCATAGCCTATGTTCCTACAAGCTCTGTCAAAGACATACTAGTTCAGTCAGATAGTGATGGGAGAAGAGGCAGATGGATAGCTAAGATTCAAGAGTTTGATCTTGAAGTCAAACCAAACTCATTAAAGGCCAAGGTATGGCTAAATTTCTAGTCGAATCAAACTTTCAAGCACTCGGAATAAATCAGCTGGAAGAAGATGAGGATTTCCTAGAGATAAATGAACTCGATTTCGCTACTCCTACGGTTGAGATAGAAGACAGTTTTTCTTTTTCAGCTTGGTATCGCGATATTGTTTCTTACCTATTGACTCTTCAATGTCCTAGTGAAATAACCCCATCTAAAGCTAGGACACTGAAGCTACATGCTATAAAATATTGTATTATAGACGGAAAATTATATTGGAAGGATCCCCTGGGTTTCTTGCTGAGCTGTTTAGTCGAGACCAAAACTGAAAAGGTTATAAATGAGTTCCATGAGGGAGTGTGTGGAGGACACCACATTTGGCGAGACACAACTTATAAAATCTTAAGAGTTGGATATTACTGGCCCAAACTATTCACAGATGTAAACACCAAAGTCCAAACTTGCATTCCCTGTCAGTTGTTTACAGGTAAACAGAACTTCCCAGCTTTACCTCTAATTCCAGTTAAAACCAAAGTCCCTTTTTAGCAATGGGGTCTTGATTTCATTGGAGAGATTCACCCACATTCTAGTGCTCAACACAAGTGGATTCTAACTGCAACGGACTATTTTACTAAGTGGGTGGAAGCTAGTCCCAGGAGAAACGCAACTGACATAGTTGTAATCAATTTTCTAGAAGAAAATATTTTATCCAGATTCAGCTGTCCCCGAAAGATAGTCACCGATAATGCACAAGCGTTTAAATCGATGGCTATGATAAGATTTTTCAAAACATTTAACAACATATTAGGACACTCCACAACTTATTATCCGCAGGGCAACGGTTTAGCTGAGTCATCTAACAAAAGTCTGACAACTGTGATAAAAAAAATATTGACTGAGAACAAGAAAACGTGGCATATCCATTTGAAATACGCTCTATGGCCCAACATGATAGCTACCAAAAGGGAAATTGAGATGTCCCCTTTTCAGATGGTATATGGCACTGATGTTATTTTACCAATCAATCTTGCTCTGCTAGTAATGAAACTTTGGAAAGATTCAAACGAAGAACCTAACAACATTACCAGGAGAGCAAACCAGTCGGTCGAAGTTCAGCAAAATAGAGCAGAATTAAACGAAAAGTTGCAGAGATATCAGGATAAGATGAAGGCTTTATTCGATCAAAAGGCTAAGGATAGGGATTTCCTCTCTGGAGATCTGGTACTAAAATGCGAAGACAGAAGAGAAGACACTGGAAAACACGACAAGTTTGATTCGATCTGGTCTGGCCCCTATAGAGTCTCGACCTCAAAAGGAAAAAAATGTTTTTTCATTAGAAAATATCGATGGAGACATTCTGAGCGCCCCTGTAAATGGGAGATAAATTAAACACTTCATGCAGTAATATGTTTTTGAACTTTCATTGTACATACCGTTTTGTTTTCATGTTTTATTTATAATTACATTGCTTTCGGTAAGTTTAATTCTGTTCAATTTTCTTTTTTTTATTAGAAAATGCAAATACAAAGTAGTTCAAATCTAGCAGTTCACAAAATTTGTATGAGTGTCTGACAGTTGTCAGGTCATTTTATTTGCAGGAAAATCGTCAAGGACTCAAGAGATCAACTATACTATAAGGGTAATAGGCACAAATAATCATGATAAATACTTACAAAAAAGGTAAAAAGTAAACAATCTTCTAGCTATAAATACAACGAACTACTAAGGTATGAACTTTGACCTATGAACCTGAGTTAAAAATGTCCTAAGAGGTACCAATGAACGGGACACTAAATTTCATGACAGTTAAGTTAACCAAAAAAAAAAAAAAAATTTAGAAAATGCAAATACAAAGCAATTCAAATCTAGCAGTTCACAAAATTTGTATGAGTTTCTGACAGTTATCAGGTCATTTTATTTGTAGAAAAATCATCAAGGACTCAAGAGATCAACTATACTATAAGGGTAATCCACACAAATAATCATGATAAATACTTACCAAAAAGGTAATAAGTAAATAGTCTTCTGGCTGTAGATACAACAAACTACTAAGGTATGAACTTTGACCTGGGAACCTGAGTTAAAAATGTCCTAAGAGGTACCAATGAACGAGACACTAAATTTCACGACAGTTAAGTTAACAAAAAAAAAGAAAAAAAGAAAAAAAGAAAAAAGGAAAAGGTCCCATCTTTATTTCGGAAACGTTCAGACTAACTTTCAAGGCGAGGATATGTAAAATTCTATGTTTCTCCTAAATTTTGGCTGAACCAGAAGTATGTCTGGGCTAATCCTAACCTTTTTAGTCATTCTAGCAGAAATAAAATGATCGTTTTCTCTCAAGGGAAGTCCCTAAGAAATATTAATAAGTTTTTCCCCGAGATTCTCCATAAAGTTAAAGTGTCTGAGGGTCAAAAGAAGATTAATCCAGAGCTATTTAAATAAGTTCACAGACCTTTGCTGTAAAACAATTTTAAGCAGTATATTTTCCCTGAGTATGTTACATACTTATTGATTGCCCCCATTTCATAACAAAAGTGTATATAAAGAGATGGTAAAAGGAAATTCATTATTGATTGCCCCCATCTAATATAAAGAGATTGTGAAAGGAAATTTATTATTGATTTCCCCCATCTAATCTAAAGAGATGATGAAAGGAAATTCATTATATGATTACCCTCATCTCAACATTTAAATACTAAAAATAATGAAGTGGTGAAAGGAAATTCAATGTGGAAAATCTGATAACTTCACCGAGGTATTGAACAGGCTCGTTGGCAGTGAAGCAATGTATACATATCAGACAAGGCTATTATACACAAATTGCAAGATGCTCTGGTAATTTTTATTTTTTCAGCCAGATTACACTTTAATATTATGGGATTCCAGACCACACTCTAAGAGTCTCTTGATGCGAATACGATCAAATAAAAACTGGTAGAATGACTAATCTTGTTTTGATTATCTTGCATAAATCTGAGGTCGGTTTTAGAAAGGGAAATCTATGTGAGCCTATCACAAGATTGTTGAACATTTTAATATTGAAAGTTTTATGAAGTTAAGGTTGAAATCTTTATCCTCCTGGTTGGGTTTTTACAACTATGTTTCATAGACTGGAATAACTGATCCCATTTACCCAATAAAGGCACTAAGTCCACCTGTTCTCCTTGTCCCACAAGGAGATGAGGTCCCCAATTAGAGCCTATGTTGAAACCAGGTCTTAAAGTTTTTATCTCTAAGACTAAGCTTTTCTTTTTCGAGATTCGGCTTTTCATAAGGTATAATCCTCGCTATTAGTCCCAAAAACCCGGTATTGAAATCTCGAAATGGCTTTATTTTTTAATAATAAAAGGCAGAAAGATCAAGTGTTTTTAAAGTCTTGACACACGTTCTGTAAAGTACTTTTAATCACGATAAATTAAAACCCTAAAGGAGTTAATTAACAATCTTTTAACCTTTCGGGATTCGGGTTCACTCAGAACAATACGTTTTCAATACATTTCAAATCGCGAAATCCCAATCCCTGATTTCTCGAAAAAAATGGAAGTTAGTTTTTGATCCTGATTAATTAAATTACTAATACCAAAGTTAAGGCCTAAAATAATCCCATCGGGATTTCGGGATTCGGGGTTTAGTGGTGACATACCTTGTGTAAGAAAGATCTCCGAAACCCTGAAATGCAAAGTCCCGACTCAATACCAAAGCTAAAGCCTAAACTAATCCCATCGCAATTTCAGGATTCCGGTTTTAGTGGTGACATACCTCATGTAAGCAAGATCCCTGAAACCCCGAAACGCAAAATCTCGACTCAAAATCAATGTTTAAAATGAACTAAATTTGTTTAAAAAACACAATTAATGGTAATTAAACTTCTTAGGTATTTTTATTTTTTGAGTTTCGTTGAACGAGATCTTTCAAATTTTGATTTTAGAATCACCGAAATACGACCATATTAATAATGGATAGCTGGTGATTTCTGTGACACAAATGCGTATCTCATAAATATTCTCTGCATTAAAGGTATTAAATTCTTGGCAGCTGCGTCAGTACTTTCACCATAAAATGAGTTAAAGGAAAATTAAAGGTCTGTGTTTTGAATATTATTCTGGTTTTTTCTATCAGGAGTAAGTCGCATCCAACCAAGCTTATACACCTCTCTTCTCTGACAGGTTTTTGTTCCAATACTAAAGTTAAGGAACCAAAGAAGGGACCCAAGAAGAGTGAAGATACAACTGAGATTTCCAGCCCAGAGGGAGATGTCATATCCGACACCACGCCACATGCTATCGACTCGATCAAATCCTAGAGACAAATCTATGAAAATCTGGACTACGAGATAAAAAATTCCCCTAATGATTTCGAGAATCACCTTCGAGACATAACATAATCATAAATTCACAAGATTGCAGCATGCCCACGGCTCGTGGCGTACAATGACATGATTAGTTGGGCTTTAGAGAAGATTGATATTAAGATTGATATTCCAACGAGAAGCATTTTAAATGATCAAGCGGTCATTATTGACTCATTCAGACCTGAACATATCCAGGTTATGTACAAACTCTCACCCAATCCTAAATACATTTACAATGTTGAATTTATAGCTGAATTTCAGAGAAAGGAATGTACTGAGGCAGACCAAACTTACCCTGATTTAATCAAAGGTTGGTGGAGATGTCCATCAAAATTTAGGGCCGATACCCACGAAATTTATGCCACAGCTTCTTTGAATGAGTACATGGTTTATGTAGCCATGATGTTGTGCAAACTCTTTAGCAAAAAGAATCCCTGTCATTTCCCCGCAGAATGGGTGCCATTTTTAGAGGAAGCATCAAAAGGATATAGTTTTAACTGGAGCAAGATTTTATCCAATAACATAGCCAAAGAGGTTTCAGATTACAAAGTTGCAAGATCCCGAGGTCAACTAGTGGCCTTTTACATGTCGGCATACATCATGGACACAATTTGTTTTATGATTCCATTCCCCTTGATGATTTGGAGTTGGAACATAACCTGCCTCTAACCCATTCATGAGTATCACTCTGAGCTGTGGGAAGAAAACACAAAAAATTTGTTTTGCGAAATTTGTCATTTCGTGGTAATACCAATGCATAAAATGTTTTTCGACTGTGGCCCTCCTCACATTTCTGAAACAGTTTAAAAAAACCTTAAGGCAATAACCGATTGGCTCATTGAAGAAATCTTCTCCTACATCAGGGTTTATGGGTGCTCAATCCCCCCTCATGCGCTTCCAAAATTCCTCCCGGGCAGATTGGTGTGTAGGGAAGTAGCACACCAAATAGTGAAAGGCGGTATCAGAATAGAGCTAAAGGCGGCTCAAAAGAAGTCCTGGCCAATCTTCCCTATGCCCATTGGGAGAATTTCATTACAAAACTTGGGCCATACCAAGGTGGAATCATAAGCACTTGAAGAAGTCAAATTGTTAAATATTGAGTACAAAAGGCACGACCCTTACCAACTAGTGAACAAACAATTGATACATTGCAATATGAAAGCATATGAACATGAGGAGTCCCCTTGGGATGACATGTTCAAAGGGAATAAGAGTTATGAAGAGGTGTTGGAAAGAGTACAGACACTGTCGTCCGACCTGCAAGCTAGCTTTCAGACCTTTCAGAAGCATAGACGGAGTGGCCTGCCCAAATTACTGCAAGGAGAAGAAATCACCCTCCCCCAGAAGCAAGAAAATGTTCCCCCAGGCTTCGAACAGGAAGCATAGAAGAAGGGAAATCTCGAAAAAGTCCCATAGAATACGGAAAGGTCCCCACAAAACAAAGAGACCTTACAGACAAAAAAATCAAAGACCGAAGCAGAGAAGAGGTCCGCGAGACCTCCCAAGTCCAGTAAGCTTACTCCCCCTTCATCACTTGGTGTTGATGTCAATACACCTAAGGCAATAGGAGGGAAAGGATCTACAGAGCTAGGAAGTCCCATAGCATCCTTAACCCCCTTACAGTCCGCTTTTGGATTCCCACAGACAAGAGCTCTATTTGTTGATGACCTCACCTCTATCTCCATAGATGAGATTCCTCCTTCTGATTATTTTTTCAGTAGAAAAAGGAAGGCCATCCTGAAACAAGAGATGCATATGAAGGAGGGGAGTATGGTAAAAAAGAATAAAGTCTTGATAGATGGACATAATTTGGAGGAGGAGGATTTCACTACAGAGATAGCAGGTTCCATGGGAACCATGGCAACAACAAACTTTTTTACTGTGGGAAACATGAGAACGAGGATAAAGAAGAGTAATAACATGATAGCTCAATTACAGGATTAGTTAAAGAATGTTGAGGAGAACATCAGAGAAGAGGTGAGTAAAATCTTGGAGCAGGCTAGGGCTTCCGAAAGGATAGAAATTCAATTACTCAAATCAAGCCTAGACGAAATGAACCAGAAGATACAAGCAAGTCAGGTGCATGTTGCTCAGCAAAAGGAGCATGCAAAACAATTATAGTCTAGGGTAAATTTGATGAAGGTTAGGTCATAGATCTGAAATCTTTTCAGGCCCAGTCACTGGAAGTGCATTCAAAAATAGAAGTTGAACAACATAAATTGATTTCCAAGATAGAGATTATTCAGAGTTACTTTCAAGAAGCAGATAATGCCTTTGATAATATTATCCCGAAGGAAAAAGAAGTCAAAGTAGCAAGGGTTACTCTCCAAAAGGCAATCATATATTCGACAAGTGAAGAGACATCCAAAACTACGAAAATATCAGCCACACAGCAAATCAGAGGCGACATCATGCTCAAGCTATGGGAAACCAACATAACTGAAAACAAAAGAATAGTCAAGGAAATCATAGATGATTGCGACAAAGTTTTTGATCTCTTAGACAAAAGGTCATTAAACATTGGAAAAGGAAATTGTACAGGACTTCTGGGACAGATTAATATTGTAAGACATCAATTAAATTTTAGAGAAAATTTGAGTGAAATTCAAATAGAAATTTCATAGCTAAGAGAAATGGATGTCACCTTAATAGACAGGTTGTTAGTTGAGCCCAACTTAAAACTGTAGTCGACAAAGTTCGCAGATAAAGGAGTTGAAGACCGTCTCTCCAAGATACAGAGAAAGGTTTATTTGTTCGAAGAAAAGGACCTTCCATAACCTCCCAGAAATTTTACACAGTTCCTGGAGAGATGCATTGAATATATTGGATCAAAAGGAGAGTCATCAACAAAGTAAAAGTATCATTTGGAAGATCTTTACTTCCAAGAAAGCAGAAAAATGGAGAAGATCATGCAAACAATTTTTGATCTATTTTGAACAAATAGTTAGTCACTAGGAATTAGGAAATCACCAACCGTCTCAGGATTGGTAGTTTTGTATAAATATAACTTTTCAAGACTAAGATGAGGCTTTTTCTGGATGGGATTGTAAAGGGAAAATTTCATTTTGCCAGAATTAATACAATATAGATTGAAGATTCCAGATCTTGTCAAGCCTGAGTTATGTGTTTCTTTGTCATCCCATGTTTTATTTCATACTTTCGATGAATTCTTTCATGATGCAACCTCTATTGTGGTGTTTAAACAGTCAGATTATCTATCCGTTTGCAGTTTTTACTCTGTATCAACTATCAACGGATATAAGACCTATGAATGTTTTAGAATTCTGAAATTGTGTATTTCATCGAAGTTATCATCTCTCTTTCTTCTATTAGCATAACATGATATTCCTCTTCAATTGATGCCTCACATTTGTTATACAACTATATGTTTCTTTTTCTTTAATCATTCCATGCACAGTCTCCTTTAAATTTGACTCAGATACTAGAAACGACCTTTATTTATGTTATACTATTGATTCATAGTTTGGAAGTTTTATTTTTATTAATTCAAATTAGAAATTTGCGACCCTTAAAAATAAGTTTGACTTACAAAAGGGAAACCCTTAGCTTTCATGACTGTTCCAGTTACCAGACAACCTAATATAGAACTCGGTCTATCATATCAGACAAGCATTGCGTTAAACCTATTCAATACCATCTTACAAACAACAAGTACACAGGTAGAACTTGAACGTTCATGGGACATGATTGAAAGAGATATTAGCATCCAAGAACAATGGGAAGATACACAGAGACAGTTGAGGAACCAACTTTGATCTCACTTTCCATTAAACTGATCTTTTTACCCATTAACTATCTCTACTTTTTCCGATGCCTTGACGATATACTTTAGAGCCTTAAAGTATAAACTTAGGAACAACAGTGCCTTCAACAATTCGACTGTTGTGGATCTAAAGAAGAGGAGAATGACATTCGAGGTTAATGGCCTTAGGGTCATTGCACCTCTTGATCTTGATGAAGGTAGCAGATACACATAACCCATCAGAGAAGAAGACCGTGCATATGAGCTAGAAAATATTTACAAATTGACAACAAGACAACAAGATTACATTAATCCTACAATAGACGGTAATTTGAGTTGGTGAAGTGAAAGTGCATGCTCATCAGATTCATAAGAAGCACAGGAGAACTGGAAGAACAAGATGTATGAAGATTCTGCATGGAGGTGTTCCAGATTAACCAGGGAAGTTCGTTGGATCGACACAGACGTAAGTAATCTACCCATATTTGATGGTTTGAATCATTTAGAAACAATTTTACTGGAATTTGAAGAAATTGTACCAGGATAACAGAGGTTGCTGGCACTGGATGAAGCCTTGAAATAAACTCCAACGAGATGGTGGGGAACACATAAGAAGAACATTGCGGAGTGGGTGCAATGTTTCACTTTGATGACAACATGCTTTTCAGACCACATCGAAGGATTTGAAGTTCAATATACAGGTCAGAGTTGTCCGAAAGCCCATGTGCGAAGTTGTGAGGAAGCCTGGAGCAGTATTCCTCAAGAACAATGGGTGCATAAGTTCATTAACACTTTGGATACAATGCCTATCAATTGGTATATACAAACAGAACTGTGCCTCACCACTTCATATTGGTATGGTATGACTTAGAACTTCATAACTATATTTTTTTTGAAATTCAGTACCTTACAGTAGATCAGGCTTTACAAGTTATAAGGTAGAAAGTCTTTGAGGAAGTACCTAACCTTCCCTTGGAGAAAGAAGAGGATGAATGGACTGCACCTCTTCAGAAAGTATAAGGTTGTTACAATATAAATGCTGATGAAGATGATGATCCTAGGAACGTGAACATCACAAAAACTGAAGGACATAGAGACATAGAAGGGCCCGGGGTCGAATTACCTTTTCTTGGGGAGCCCATCAAAATCAAGAAATTTAACATTGGAACATAGTAAGCACCTAAATTGGAAAACGTTGGGGATTATTGGGATGATTCCACTATCGATAAGATCACATTATTATTGCATGAATACCAGGACTTGTTTCCAACCAAGTTCACAGACATGAAGGGCATTAAAGGTCCCATGAGAGAGATGAATATTCCCTTGAAACCAAATGCAAGACTAGTCAAGTAGAGACCCTATAGACTGAATCCTAAATACAAGAAGAAAGCTAGGATTAAACTAGACAAAATGTTGGAAGTAGGAATCATAGAACCTGTTGAAGAATCAGAATGGATCAGCCCTATGGTGGTCCAAGACAAGAAGTCAGGAGAGATCAGAATTTGTGTATCTTTCTAGGATCAAAATTGTTCTTCTTTCTATGTTTCCATGTCTTTGTATTTTCATGCCTCTGTTTAAATTGAATGGAACATATTTTGGTGTATCTTATTACTTCATCCACTGTCTTTGGATTAAGGATCTCAATTTTGTCTTTGTATGTTTGAGGCAAACAACTCATGAATCATTGAACATTTTCCTTCTCCTCTCTCGTAAGGTACATATCTCATTAGATTCACAAAATTTGTGACAAATTCTTCAATATTCATCAATCCTAGCTTAAGATCATGAAACTCCTTAGATTTTCCATCATAGTATCATTTCGTTAAATACTTTTGCTTAAAATATTTCTTGAATATATTCCAATTTAGTTCAGTGATCCTAATATTGTTAAAATTTTAGTCTCCTTCCACTAAATGGCAGGTGAGTTAAGGTTTGAGGATGTCGGTATGTACTAGAACGACATATCGGTAGACCACTCGAGTTATTTTCTTTAAGGTAATCATAATATCCTATGTTTACAACTCTCGGTTGCTAAACCTTAAGCTTTTACCTTGATTTCGCTACAGTAGTGACACAATTTAGATAGTGATTCTATTCGAAAAATTTATAATTTTTTTGCTCCTTTAAAATTTGAAAATTTTATAATTTTATGTGACTCTTGTATTATATTGGACCTTTCCTTTTTAATTGGTAACTTCATTTTCATTTACAACTTGATAGGGGAAATACACATTTCATAGTTATGCTGATAGGTTTTGGTTATTTTATTACCAGAGTCGTGTATTGAGTATCTCAAACTTGGCGTTAGGGTGAGGGTTTTTATTTTGGAGAATAATTTTCGCCTCTATTTTATTCCAGACAACTATTTCCATGGGGCCTTGACATTTGTTCAGGGTTTCAAAATGAAATCCTTTGAATTATTTATAATGTTTAAAAACTCTAATAATATATTTTGTTATATATGCAAAATTCTTTGGTATTCTTGGATTCTATTTGCACTGTAATGTATTGGTTTGTATAGTCTGCACGTAGTATTTACTCCCTGTAAATATAAAGATGTATTTATATTTTAGACTTACACTTTTTGTTTTCTATAAAAATTGTTTGTTGTTAAAGATAACCATTACTCATATAATAACATAAAATGTATGCATGTAACAATTATTAATGTATGCATGTAACAATTATTAAACCCTTGATGTGCATAATAACTTATTCTTGAAAAAACTAAGGTTTTACATGACTAGCATTATAAAGTTTGTTTTATAATTTCTTTACTTTCTTGTAAGTTTACTGGTAAACAATCATTCTTTTGAAGATAGATAAACAGTAATGCAAAATTATTTTTCTTTATTACAAAAAAAACCAATATTATTGAAAGTTTGTTCTATAATTTCTTTACTTTTTTAAAGATTACTAGTAAACAATCATTCTTTTGAAGATAGATAAACAATAATGCAAAATTATTTTTCTTTATTACAAACAAACCAATATTATTGAACATGCAGAAGTATCTCTATTGACTATGGCCATTCATGCCACAAATGTTTATTTTTACAACAAATTACTAATAAATATAACACAAAGCTATCTATTTTACTTTTCAAACATGCATTTTGTAGATATCTCTTTTTGTAGTAGACACAAACATAAATATAACAAAGAAATGTCTATTTGTAATTGTGACTAATAATTCTATAGGTTTTACTTTCTGCAACTAAGTTAGTAATAAAAAAGAACACATGAATATCTTTCTTGGGTCATAACTAGTACTACAATAACAAGTAATTATTCTCTATTACAACTATTTATCACTTATTAACATATAGGAATAAAACAATAAAAACATATATGAGTAAGCTTCAATATTCAAAGAACAAACTGAGGAGAAAATCCAGTTCCTCCTAACCATCAATCTGAAAAGCCACAATTACTTGTTCATGTCACCCCCAAGTGTAAATCATTATTCCATAGAGATTGAAAATTTGTATGACCTTATCCAGATAAATAAGAGTTTTATTTTTTCTCTGAACCATCAAACTCAATTCTTTCTCATAAGTACTCAGCAACGTCCAACTTCCTATATACCTGTGTCTCTTCTTCCTTTCACAAAAAAAGAATAGCTTTCTTAGGTATTTCTTTCCACGTTAGCCTCATCCATAACCCTAGGGAATATTCTTGGCCTAACTTTGTGCTAGCTTTTTCCCTCACATCCCACGTCTTTGGGAGTAGGTTTACATTTTTCCTCATGGACAATATTTATTCTAGTGGTTTTTATCCCTTTTCACTCTCCCATGGAATAATGATTTACTCTTTGTGACCGAATTCTTTAATAAATTTGTTTCTATTTAAATAATATCAATTAAAATAATATTTACAAAAATATTCATCATCATCAATGCTTATGATGATATAATTTTAACATAAAACTTTTCCCAAAAACTTTCACAACATAAACTATCAAAAATTAAAATATTCAAATGTTTATAAATCGAGGGATATTACAATATATTTCCCTGTGACCTATACTTGGTGCTCAAAACCTTCTAGTGGAGTCCATATTTCAACTTGAATAATGAATATCTCATAGAAAGATCATATTTTGTGGTTTGAGGACTTAATGAAGGCTCTTGAGCCTTGGAAGCTATTTTTAGGCCTATTGAGAAAGTTTCATCACTTGACATTAATCCAAGTCTTCAAATTGATACCTACTTCTCCAAAAACCCTAATGGTGCCAATATGCCAACCAAGAGGAAAAGGAT
>ML820223.1:19170-30023 GCA_009831015.1 Picea engelmannii
CCCCACTTAAATGTTCAAGTACAAGATGATTCAAAATGAAAATGTCTCCTTGGTATATATAGGAGACTAGGAGGTATAATTACAAATAATGGCCTAAAGCCGACATAATTAAAATAACATTACTAATATAAATTACAACTAATTTCCTAAGCCGACATTAATAAAATAGCATTACTAATCTAATATGCCCCAATTAAGGGGTAATGGGCCAACATTAGGGCTTAACAGTTACCAACTACAACAATGATACCTAGGGAAACAGTCGATAGTCTGATCCACGTGCAAGGGTAGGGTATCTAGCCTGAAATCAAATCGAAAGGCTTCCACTCATCATTTTGGGTATACCTTCAAGTGACCCCCATAATACGCACAATCTCTACACCAAGACCAACAAAGTAGGGTGAGTAACTTTACTAGTCTTAGTGCGACCTCACGTTTGAACCTTGTGTGAGAAGGGCTTCCTAGGACAAGATGTAGCAATTGGATTTGAACTCTCCCCATCACAAGATGTTATTATGTGTTTTGATGCTTTGGATATTGTGCCTCACAACCTATTCCAAATCACTATCTTAGCTAATGTTGGTGAAAAAGAGCCCTAGAAAATAAAATTTACTAATAAATTTTAAATTTACGTTGTGTTTTAGAGGTTGTTTCTTACTCAAAGAGGGAGATGGAAGTGAAATTGTTGATGGTGTGACCTTGACACAATAAAATGCAAAACGATATGAAAGTGCAATTTTCAATTCAATGAACTATAGTTACAGTAGGGAGAATTGTCGATAAATTCCTCAGTATGGTCGCCAATTTTTTTATTGGATTTATCAGTAAATGAGGGCATAAACAGATCTCCCTAGATCCACCTAGATCTAGCACAAAACAGAACAGGACATGATGCTTTCCCTAATCTCTAACCATTGAGTTTACTACTTAACAAGAGATAGGAAACATACCATTTAAATATCACTTCCTCTTGCCATTGTCGTCCTAGTTCCACTCTGATGCTCCTGTGATGTTGAATCTGCAAGGGAACACAAGCCAACCAACGTGAAAGCAATATAGCATACTCAACAAGAACCTATGTATGTGATCAAGGAATCATACAATAAAACGAGATAAGTTTTATGGGAAAGAAACATATCATTGTGTTATATTAAAGTGAAACTGGACATTACAACCAAAGCCTTGAAGTTGTAAGGTCCCCTTCCGATGACCCTTTGCTCCAACACACACACTTGCTCCAATATTGAATGAAAAATATCCACAATGACTTGATAAACTGAAATGAGGCTCTCAAGAATGATCCAATACAAAATTCTCCATACAATCTTAGCTAATTCAACCCTCATTAACCTTACTTTCTTGCTTGAATCAACCTTAGCCTTTTCCATGAGAAATCCTTTTTTATATAGGGGAAAGAGAGATAGTTAAAGAGATTAGGATGATCCCACCAAATCAAAGAAGTGAGTAGGATGGATCATCCTAATCTCTTTAACCATCTCTCTTTCCCCTATATAAAGAGGTATTTCTCATGGAAAAGGCTAAGGTTGATTCAAGCAAGAAATTAAGGTTAATGAGGGTTGAATTGGCTAAGATTGTATGGAGAATTCTGCATTGGATCATTCTTGAGAGCCTCATTTCAGTTCATCGAGTCATTGTGGATCTTCTTCATTTAAGATTGGAGCAAGTGTGTGTGTTGGAGAAAAGGGTCATCGGAAGGGAACCTTGCAACATCAAGGCTTTGGTTGTAATCTCCACTTTCACTTTAATATAATACAGTGATATGTTTCTTTCCCATAAAACTTATCTCATTTTATTGTATGATTCCTTCATCACATACATAGGTTCTCGTTGAGTATGTTATATTGCTTTTACTTTGGTTGGCTTGGTTCCCTTGCATATTCAACATCATAGGAGCACCATAGTGGAACCAAGATGACAACGGTAAGAGGACGTGATATTTAAACGGCATGTTTCCTATCTCTTGTTAAGTAGTAAACTCGATGGTTAGAGCTTAGGTAAAGTGTCATGTCTTGTTTTGTTTTGTTCTAGATCGAGGTGGATCTAGGGAGATATATTTATGTCTGCATTTATCGATAAATCCAATAACAAAATTGGCTATGTTTGAAATTGAAGTCTTTAGAGCATACATCCACGATGTATTATGGGTGTCTATGTCGATTCACGATGACATGGATCCACGGTGTATATTTAGTGGCCATGACTCATTTGACACTTTGTAATCTGAGTATGGTAATGCCTACCTCGGACAATGGTATATTATTATGTTGATGCTCGAATGTTTACAGGTTCCCGATCGGTGCACTCTTTGTTTCTGACACACACATTCTACAAAGTATTTTCATTGTCATGAGTTCCAGCCTCATACTTTGGGGAGCATTTTGTTACACATTATTTTGCTCATCTTAGTGATTCATTTACAACATGTGTCCATGTTCCCAAAAGAGCCTGTCTTCATGAGGAAAGTGACTGACTTTCTCTTCTCAAAAACCCTGTTAAGGAAGGTCATCGCAGGCTACATCATAAGCAGGGTGCGATGATGTCTGGTCGTCGCCCTCTACCCTAAAGTTGGTCTGCAACGTCTATGCATGCTTCTCTAAAGCTAGGGTGTGATGATGTCAAAAGGATAATAAAAAATCGAGCTTCACGAAAGTTCTAGAAGGGGATCTTCTAGAAGATGAGGTGGCATCCTTATGGTTGGGATCCTACTCACTTCTTTGATTTAGTGGGATCATCCTAATCTCTTTAACCATCTCTCTTTCCCCTATATAAAGAGGGATTTCTCATGGAAAAGGCTAAGGTTGATTCAAGCAAGAAAGTAAGGTTACTGAGGGTTGAATTGGCTAAGATTGTATGGAGAATTTTGCATTGGATCATTCTTGAGAGCCTCATTTCAATTTATCAAATCATTGTGGATCTTCTTCAGTCAATATTGGAGAAAGTGTGTGTGTTGGAGCAAAGGGTCATTTGAAGGGGACCTTGCAACATCAAGTCTTTGGTTGTAATCTCCACTTTCACTTTAATATAACGCAGTGATATGTTTCTTTCCCATAAAACTTATCTCATTTTATTGTATGATTCCTTTATCACATACATAGGTTCTTATTGAGTATGCCATATTTCTTTCACTTTGGTTGGCTTGTGTTCCCTTGCAGATTCAACATCACAGGAGCATCAGAGTGGAACTAGGATGACAATGGCAAGAGGAAGCGATATTTAAACGGTATGTTTCCTATCTCTTGTTAAGTAGTAAACTCAATGGTTAGAGATTAGGGAAAGCATCACGTCCTATTCTGTTTTGTGCTAGATCTAGGTGGATCTAGGGAGATCTGTTTATGCCCTCATTTACCGATAAATCCAATAAAAAAATTGGCGAACATACTGGGGAAATGACCTCCTTTTTATTTTTTTCTTCCCATTTTCCTTTAGCCTGCCTTCCTCTGATAATTTTCATTCTCTGATTCTGTGGGTGATCCATCTAGACTCCCTGGGTTTAGAAGTTTCTTTAGATTTTTTGTCTTTCTTCCAAATTTTCCAAATTTACAGAGATCGTTGCACTGTACCTTACTGATAGCATGCAATGACCCTGAGACATCGCCCTCTTCTTAGCCAATCTAGTGCAATGACATCGCACTCTATTCTTCCAATGGCCAACGATGACCCTTGCTCGTTGCACTATGTCCCATTCCTAGCCTGTGACGACTCCTGTATATTTTGATGGAGTAATTCATTATGTCTTTTACCACCCATATTTGTCTTAGAAGCCTGGGGTGAACTTCCTATGCCCATGTTTGATTGATTCCTGAGTTTGAATCTTGCTTCTGGTGGTTTTTAGTGATTGAAAGTCCTTCTTTGCATTTTGCAAGTTTTTTGCTCATGCTCATTGTCACAAGGATATAATCTCAGATCTTCATCTGGGTGCTTGTTTGACAAAGGGTCTTTGGTTTGCCTTGAAGTTTTGGATTCATTATGTTTGTCAGATTGTTTGTTGATTAAGAAACACTTTTTTCTTGATTTTGTCAAAAGGTCTTCATGTCTTTTTCGTTTTTGTTTGTATTACGAATTTGATTTGGGAATTGTGTTGAGAATGTCTTGATTTTCTTGGATTACATTTTATTTCCGTTATCACATCTCTGATTTTGTCTTGGAAAGGAAGAACTGAATTCATTTATTCTTTTAGTAATCTCTTATAAGACAATTTTTACATTCGAAATATTTGAAAAGAGAAAGAATTGGAAAATTTGTAGTTCATGATTATTTGGAATTGTGTTTATTCGAAATTAAGAAATTGCAATTTGTAGCTTGTTGTACTTCAAAAGAAATACCTTCTCCCTACTGTAACTAGAGTTCATTGAATTGAAAATTGTGCATTCATCTCATTTTGGATTTTATTGGGTTAAGTTCACAACATCAACAGTTTTGCTTCCTTCTCCCTCTTTGAGTAAGAAACAGCGTCTTAAACACAACATAAATTTAAAATTTATTAGTAACTTTTATTTTCTAGGGCTCTTTTTCACCAACATTAGCTAGGATAGTGCTTTGGAATAGGTTGGGAGGCACACTCTCCAAAGCATCAAAAAACATAATAGCATCTTGTGATGAATTTCAAATTGTTTCGGACTCTTTAGAGGCATTCAGACTTCCCCCTCTTAGACCAGACGCACGTATACTTCGGATGAATTCATCCAGAGAAATCATTGGTGTTGATAATACTGGAAGAATACCTATTGGACCTAATGCAGGATCTGGAGTAGAGGATCCACTTTTTCAAAGTGAATCATTTAGGACATCGGCTCACACTGTCGGAACTTCTAATCCTAGTTCTGTCCCTTTGACAATGTGTGATCTTTATAGTAACCTAGGAGCGAGTCCTGATCAACCTATGGCATCAAAAGTGTCTCGAATGTCTGTTACCTATACGGTACCCTTAGACCATTTTACTAGTACTACCAATCATGTCACCATTGTTTCAGACCAATTGCTGAATAGTTCTCACTCGATTCCTACTCTTTAGATGGCCCATTATACTATGGTCCCACAAGCTACCAAGATTCCTACCGGAAATGTGGTTATCTCCCAAGCTCTGATTAGGACACCACTTCCACCTAGACCAAATCTTTCACTTCCCCCTAGGTATAAAGCTGTAAATACTTCCGTTGTTATCCCTACCTAGGTTCCATCCAGAGGTTCTACACTTTTTGTTCCTCTTGGGTATAATGCTGTTGTTGGTTTTGTTCCTACACCTTCCCAGGTTCTCTCCAGAGGGCCTTATGTTCCTCCTCCACCTTTTCTTGGAGGATCTGGACCTAGTGGCCCCAATCCAATTGGAGTCACCAGTCATTCATTCACTTCTGGTTTCCAGATTCCTGTTGGAAGTCAACCTCAAGCTGGGGGGAAACCTCAATTTTGGGGTCAACCTCAGACTGGGGCACAACCTCAACTTGGGGGGAAACCTCAGGTTGGACTACATAACCCTTTATATGGACATAACCCACTTGTGGTATAATCTCTACCTTGGAATATTCCTTTCCAAAGAAATCTACAACCGCCTGGGGGGAAACATCCTCAAGTTAACTCTTTTGTACCCCCTAACCTTGGTCAACCGTATCCAGGCTCTTTGAATCCCACTTGGGGTCAAAATTTCCAAACTAATGTCCCTTTCCAAGGGAACATCTCTAATCAACCCAACCCTGGGGGTTATATGCCTCAAAATCCTCCACAACCGAATATGTCAGGATTGTCTCCTTATTTGCAGACTGCTTATGATCCTACTAGTATAACTACAGGGATTCCCCATAAAAACAACCAGTTTACACAAGTGAACCGACAGTTTCCTTTCCTGGCCACTTTGGATTTACCTAATCTGTCTAGGATTTTGAATGATCCTATCTTACATTCTCCTTATTGGCTCGCAATACCAGCCAAGTTACCATCCGACATTCATAAATTTGACAGTCGAGTAGGAGAAGATCCTAATAATCATGTTATGACTTTTCATCTGTGGTGTTCATCCAAATCCTTGATGGATGACTCCATCAGATTGCGACTTTTCAAAAAGACTCTCATAGGTTCGGCAGCAAAATGGTACATCGAATTACCACGAAATTTCTTTAATGAATTTAACACCCTGGCCATGGCCTTTTTGACTCATTACCAGTTGCCAATTTGATACGAGACAGGAATTGAGATTTTGAGTTCTTTCAAGCAATCCTCATCCACTCATATTTATGATCACATCCATGAGTGGAGGAGGAGAAGACATCTAATCAAATTTCCCCTTATTGATCAACTATTGGCCGAGTGGTTTACCAAATCACTCATTGGACCTATCACTCATGATGTTTCCATGGGTGGTGTTGTCACCGAAGAGTAGGCAATTAGTCATGCTCAGTATCTCGATCTTGTTTATTCGCAAATAGGAACACTTTACAATTTGATCCATGATTCTCCTCGTCCTTCCAAAAACCCTACCCCAAAACCTCGAGCATCTTGTCATGATGTTGATGGTGTGATTGGAACCTTCCATGCTGAGACCCTATCGACGCACGTTGGTCACACCAATACCAAATCCAATAATTCTAATGCAAAAAACACTCCTAATCCTACTCCTTCCAACGGTAATACCATCAAGGTTAATTTTGTTCAATCCACGCCCACCAGAAAGAATCAAAAAAAAGAAAGGAAAGGGTAATAATAAGGAGGACAATAATAATAATCAACAATTTGATAAAGCCAAAACACAAACCATTGATGAGAAAGACAAACGTAAGCCTCGTTACCCCTGCCTTATTTGTGGTAACGATCATTACACGAAATATTGTCTGAGACGTGCCAAAGTTACTAAGTTCATCCAAGGGACCAGGAAACCTTCTACACCTGTCATTTTGTCACAACCTTTCTCTTCTCAGCAGCAAGCCCAACTGGTCATTCATGACCCAGCTACCCCTTCTACCTCTTCTTATGTCCTTATGTGTACTGGTGACTCTAAGTAGAATGAAGTTACAGTTGCAACTCAAGCCAAGGATTTCTCTCCCTTAAAGGAGGAAGTTGGTGATATGACACCTTCGTTGGTTCAACCTTCTCCTCCAACTTCACCTCCAAACAGTCCTCTTCATCTCGAAAGACCGGGTCTCGATACAGTCCTTCGTCCTCCTCCCAAGTGCATTGTTCAAAAGTCTATGTTTAATCCTCATGCACGTGCTGAACAAAACTACAGTATTGTAGAAGACCTTGTGCAAGAACCCTCTACGATGTTAGCTCTCAAAGTCCTTCAAAGTTTCACTACTCAACGGAATGCACTGGTAAAGGCCATTGGTAGAATTGATCCCACAGAAACTAATTTAATAATATTTGACTTGGAAGATCACGTTCCAAGGATCCCTCCTCAGTTAGCATTTTAGATCCAAGTTGTTTTTGAAAACAATAATATCTGTAGAACTGTTATTGATGAAGAAGCCTCGACTTGTGTCATGTCTGTCACTTGTTGGAAAGCCATTAGCTCTCCTATTCTCACTGAATCACACAATACACTTAAGGCCTTCAATGGTATAGGATTTAAACCCTACGTTGTTCTTCTTTTATTGTCTATTATGTTGGAAGGTAAATCAGTCAATGTTGAGGTTGAGGTATTCAATGCACCTCTTGATTATATCCTTTTACTTGGTCGTAGCTGGATCGATTCCATGCGTGCAGTTGTGTCTACATTTTCCATCTGTTACATTTCCCGCACCAAGGAAAGGTTGTTATTGTTGACCAACTGGTCTTCTTTAATTTTGATTCACGTACTAGAAATGTTCCCTTTATTTCGAAGACACCCCCTAGTTATGGGAATCACGAAGTGGGTCTTTTGAAAGATTCAACTTTGATGGGTACATTTCCAATCCCACCACCCAATATTCCCCCACCTTTTGTTGCCTCTATTAACATGATATCCACCTTTGTCTGTGAAAGCCCTGAGTCATACAACCCATGGGTAGTACCTACCCCTGGTGATTACCTTCGTTATGGTGATAAGATTTCTGCCTTTAAGTCCGGTCGAATTTGCTTACCAAGTTATTCAACCGGCAACCCCTTCCCCTCCTTCTCTCTGTGATTCATCTCCTGATCCATTTCATGTGATCTTCCCTACCGATGAGATGATCATGTTATTCATGTCTATGGAAGACACTCCCTAGGACGATGGACATCATCGATCCATTCTCTTCCTAGAACGCGATACCATAGAGAGTTACCAATGGATTTAAACTTCGTCAATCGTTGTGGTTATTTCTTCGGTTCCTGAATCAACACATGATGTCTTGTACGAAGGGAACTTAAGCAACATTTCACCTGCCATCCCTCTCGACATTTCCATTAAACTCGGAGTCATGGATAATGTTCATATTGGAGCCTCATGTTCTATTGACAAGGTCCACGAGTATAAAGCCCTTTTCCAAGAATTTTGCGACGTTTTCACCTGGAGTTACGAAGAGATGCCATGCATTGATCCTGATATCATTGTACATGATATTAAGACATACCCAGACACTAAACCCATTCAGCAAAGACTTCACCCAGTGCACCCACGCAAAGTTGTTGCTATCAATCTTGAAGTTGAAAAACTTCTTAAAGTTGGATTTATCTATCCCATGGCTTTGACTGATTGGGTATCCAATCTAGTTCTAGTGAATAAGAAACAAGGTACCATCCGCGTATGTGTAGATTATAGGGACATAAATAAAGCTTGTCCTAAAGACAATTACCTAACCCCTTTCATTGACCAGATCATTGACGACTGCGCCAGAAGTGAAATCTTCTCCCTAATGGATGGTTTCTCTGTCTATAATAAAATTAATATTTTACCCGTGGACCAACACAAGACCACTTTTATTTCCCCTTGGGGAACCTTTGCCTACCGGAAATTACCCTTTGGTCTCAAGAATGTTGGCATGAATTTTCAACGTGCTATGTCTTATGCTTTCCATGATATTAAGCACATTGTGCAACCTTACCTTGATGATCTATCGGCGCATTCCATGTGTCGCCAGGATCACCTGACACATTTAAGGGCCATTTTCGTATGTTGTCATTATTATTGTATCCGCTTAAACCCACACAAATGCCTTTTTTCTATGGAGTCCAACCAACTTCTTGGTTTTATCATGTCGATACATGGGATTCAAGTACACCCCTTGAAGGTTGAGGCTATCCTTAATATACCTCCTCCTTCCACTTTACACCAGCTCCAAAGTGTTGAAATAATGTAACTGCAAAGTGTATTCTCATTATTATTTGATATATTATTCATTTGATCAATCCCCATTGTGGATTGATCAAGTCGACTATTGTAAAAGGACCAAATCCCCTTTTTTGGATTGGTCATAATGTAATTGTAATAAGAAAAAGAAGAAGTCAGCCCCATAATATATTTAAGAGGCCCCAGAATATAATAAAGGTGGTTACAACCACCAAGTTTGAGAAGTCGTCCCTACCAGTGAAGAGACACTTCACACGTGCTAGATTTGTATCAATAAGGAGAATAGCGCCTCACTTAGACACACACCTCACTTACTCATTAAGAGACAAGTTTCGGAATTGCAATTGCAGAAGAGAGAGAGAGAGAGAGAGATTGGTGCATCTTTTGGGAGAGGATCTTATGTATTAGCTTGAGTTATCTCTTGGCATTGTATTGGCTATCTATAATAAGGAAGTTTTGCTGGATTTTCTTCCCCTAGAGGGTTTCCCAAGATAAATGTTTTGTCTCTTGTGATTGTGTATTTCTCAGTGATCTTGTGTTATGCTATTGTTATCTATTAAAATGCAAAGAACTATAATAATGTCTTAAACATTAACATGATATCAGAGCCAAGATGAAGGAAGCATCTTTCACAAGAGTGAAAAATGTCACTGTTGTCATACATGCAAATTAGGGATTTTTGATGGTGAATCTTGTTAGCCCTAAAACCATCTAGAAAAGTGTGTCCTCCCCCAAGGATTACTTTGGCACTCTCAGTGCACCTTTTCAGTGGCTAGATCTCCCGGAAAGTGAAACCCTAGTTTCACAAAGTACCAAAAAACCAGTGTACCAGAAGTACCAGAGTACCAAAGGTACCAGAAAACCAAAAGCACCTGTCCAGAAATATGCAGATCAAGTTTGGAGGAGCAAAAGTTGGATTTTCTCAGATCGAAACACACGAGGCTACTCGCCTCAGCCAAGCACACCTCCTGGTAAGTTCAGAATTTGATTTTGAGCATTTTCATTTTTCAGTCATTTTCCTAGCTCCAGGTAAAAGATGTCTACAAGCACTAAGCTTGTTGACAAGCTGGAAGGTGTGGAAAACTTTTGTTCCTGGAAGTATAGGATTGGACTCATTCTTGAAGAGAATGACCTAGCAAAATTCGTCAAAGGAGAAATTCTAGAACCCGACGATGCTGCAGAAAAATCCAAGCATCAAAAGGACACAATCAGGGCCAAAAGAAGCATTGCAGATTCAATCAAAGAACACATGATTCCTTATGTGTCATCTAATAAGACTCCAAAAGAAATGATTGATTCCTTGACCATACTATATGAAGCAAAGAACATAAACCGGAAAATGAATCTAAGAACTCAATTGAAGAATACAAGGATGCAGAAAGAAGAAACAATTCATGAATATTTCTTCGGAATCTCAGAATTCAAAGAGCAGTTAGAAGCAATTGGAGATACCATATATGAAGACGAACTCATAATGACGGCCCTAAATGGTCTCACAAGACCTTGGGATGCATTCATCCAAACGATATGTGCCAGAACGGAGAAACTGAAGTTTGATAGTCTATGGAAAGAATGCATCCAAGAAGAAACAAGAGTAGCT
>ML820223.1:30836-46660 GCA_009831015.1 Picea engelmannii
GTGGGCTAAAGGAGAAACCTTAAATGAAGCAATCATCATTGGAAGTGAAGAAAATGGCTTGTATAAACTAAAGGGTCACTCAGAGGCTGCCATGACCCACGCCATTGAAAAATCATGTGAACTTTGGCATAGAATATTAGCTCACATCAACTACAAGGCGCTACCATACATATCCAAAGTGGTCACAGGTTTACCAAAACTCAAGGTTGACTATGAAGGCATATGAAATGGATGTGCACAAGGGAGGAACATCAAGAACCCTTTTCTGAAGAGAGACAACAAAGCAGAATGAGTCATAGAGCTCATTCATTTATATGTATGTGTCCCAATGCCATCATCCTCCATTAGTGGGTATGTATATTATGTATCATTTATTGATGATTATTCTCGTAAGACCTGGGTATATTTTTTGAAATCTAAAGATGAAGTGTTCAGCAAGTTCAAGGAATTCAAAGCCTTGATAGAGAATCTTTCTAAAATAAATATTAAGATACTCAGGTTAGATAATGGAGGAGAATATACCTCAAAAGAGTTTGTGAACTTCTACAAAGATGTTGGGATCAACAGGGAACTCACTACTCCCTATAATCCCCAACAAAATGGTGTAGTTGAACGAAAGAACAGAATGATAATGGAAGTTGTGAAGACTATGATCCATGATCAAGATCTTCCTATGTGCTTATGGGCAAAAGCAGCAATGGCAGTTGTATATGTGCAGAACCGATTGTCCCATAGTGCACTTGGGCTCAAGACCCTGGAAGAGATGTTTACCGGAAAGAAGCCAGAGGTAAGCCATCTAAAAATATTTGGTTGCCCAGTATTTATTCATATACCGAAAGAGAAGAGAAACAAGTTGGAACCTTTAGAAAAGAAGGTAGTATTTGTGGGATACTGTGAGGTCTCTAAGGCCTTCAGAATCTATATACCAGGTCACCATCACATTGAGATCAGCAAGGATGTGACCTTTGATGAATATGCAACGCTCAACAAATCAAGAAGATGCTAGCTTGAAGAAGTATATGAAGAGGAACCCGTAATCCCCAGAACTACAGTAAGGGAGGTTCCCAGAGCCGCAGAACTAGTGAGGGAAGTTGTAACTTCCCTTGATGAGGAAATTATAGAAGACCACGATATATTAGAAGTTCAAGAACCTCCTCAGATGACGATCCTCCATAAAAGAAAGCCAGCTTGGGCTAGAGAGCTTATTCAAGATGGAGAGAAGTATGGTGTTCCCAAAGGAACTACAAGACAGATGAAAGGACCAAAGCCATTCTCTAGTTATACGACTTTGATGTGTGATCTTCTGGAGGAGGAGCCTACCTTCTTTGAAGAATCCATTCAGAGGAAAGAATGGGCAAATGCAATGACAGAGGAATACCAATCCATAATAAAGAACGAAGTATGGGAAATAGTTCCCAGACCAAAGAGTAAAGATGTGGTGTCCTCCAAATGGCTCTTCAAAATAAAACATGTTGTTGATGGAAGTATTGAGAAGTATAAAGAAAGATTTGTAGCTTGTGGCTTTTCTCAAAAAGAAGGCATTGACTATGAAGAGACATTCTCTCATGTAGCCAGATACACTTCGATCAGAACCATCATAACTCTTGCAGCTAAGATGAAGTGGAAGCTGCACCAAATGGACATAAAGATAACTTTTCTAAATGGTGTCATCAAAGAGGAAGTGTATATAGAGAAACCTCAAGGATTTGAAGTTGAAGAAAGGAAGTCTCATGTCTGCATATTGAAGAAAGCATTGTACAGAATGAAGCAAGCTCCTAAAGCTTGGTATGGCTGAATAGACAGCTTTCTGACGATCTTGGGCTTTACCAAGAGTAAAGTAGATTCTAACCTCTACTTCAAGGTTATGAACGATGAGCCAGTGATACTATTGCTATATGTGGATGACTTATTCTTAACTGGAGAAGAAAATCTCATCACCGAATGTAAGAAGAGACTTGTCTCAGAATTTGAAATGAAAGACCTTGGTATAATGCACTATTTCTTAGGACTTGAGGTATGGTAGAGTCCAGAGAGGATCTTCCTTAACCAAGGGAAGTATGCAGTTGAAATCTTGAAAAGATTCGACATGTTAGAGTGCAAGCCCATGAATACACCCATGGAAACGAAGCTGAAGCTGTTGGTCGATACTTCATCAGAATTGATTGATGTCACACTGTACAGACAGATTATTGGATCGTTGATGTACCTGACGAACACTAGACCAGACATTTGTTTTTCTGTGAACACCTTGAGTCAGTTTCTGGTAGAACCCAAACATGTTCACCTAGTGGTTGCAAAACATGTGATGAGGTACCTTAAGGGTACAATAGATTGTGGTCCCAGTTATGACGGAAATCATGATTTCACATTGAGTGGATATACTGATGCAGATTGGGAAAGAAGTGTTTCTGACAGGAAAATCACTTCAAGACGTTGTTTCAGTTTGGGATCAGCCATGATCTCATGGTAGAGTACAAAGCAATCCAGCATTGCTCTCAGCACAGTAGAAGCAAAATACATTGTTGCATGTTCTGCTAGCTGTGAAGCTATATGGCTTCGAAAGTTGTTGACTGATCTATTTGACCTAGAGATGGAAGAAACCATGATCCTATGTGACAACCAGAGCTGCATAAAGATGATAGAGAATCATGTATTCCATGACAGGTTCAAGCACATAGAGATCTTATATCATTACATCTGTGACATGGTGGAGAGAGGAGCCTTAAAGCTCCAGTACATTAGCATGGATGAGCAGGTTGTTGATGTGTTGACCAAGCCTATATCTCGTGTAAAGTTTGAGCACTTTTGAGATAATCTTGGTATAGTCTGAAAGGACCTTCCTCGAAAGGGGGAGTATTTTTTGTGATGAGACATCTCTTCCTTCCAGCTTTAGTGTTGTGACGTAAAGAAAGAAGATGTGATGAGACTAGTACTGTGCTTTTGGCTTGATAGATGTGACGTAAAGCCAGTCTAGTATCTTGCTTCCAACCTGATGGTTTTGACGTAAAGAAAGAAGATGTGATGAGACTAGTATTGTTCTTTCGGCTTGACAGCGATGATGTAAAGTCAGTCTAGTATCTTGCTTCCAACCTAATGGTTGTGACGTAAAGCAAGACGATGAGATGAGACTAGCACTGAGTTTCCGTCTTGACAGCTGTGACATAAAGCCAGTCTAGTATCATGCTTCCAGCTTGATTGATGTGACGTAAAGCAGGACGATTTTCTTGCTTCCATCTTGACTGCTATGACGCAAAGCAAGACTATGAGATGAGACTAGAACTGTGCTTCCAGCTTGACAGCTGTGACGTAAAGTTGGTCTAGTATCCTGCTTCCAGCTTGATTGTTGTGACGTAAAGCAGGATGAGTTTCTTGCTTCCATATTGACTGTTGTGATGTAAAGAAAGATGAGCATTATGCTTCCAGCCTTATAGCTGTGACGTAAAGCCATTCTTGTATTATGATGAGCCAGCCTCGTGCTGTGATGATGATGATGCATTAGTTTTATACTAATACATATTGATGCAGATGATGATTGCATTCCTTTGAGAATAATGATGTTGTCGATGAAGAAAACTTCTGATGATTTATAGATATGCCAGTCAGTGTTCCAAGATAATATTAATGATGTTGTCCTCTCACCCACTTGATGTTGTTGATGATGTTGTCCTCTCTCTCGCCTGATGATGTTGAAGAATACCGTTCTTGTTAAGAGGCAGTGTTAAAATAATGTAACTGCAAAGTGTATTCTTATTATTATTTGATATATTATTCACTGGATCAATCCCCATTGTGGATTGATCATGTCGGCTACTGTAAAAGGACCAAATCCCCTTTTGTGGATTGGTCATAATGTAATTGTAATAGGAAAAAGAAGAATTTGTCCCCAGAATATAATAAAGGTGGCTATAACCACCCAGTTTGAGATGTCAGCCATGCCTGTGAAGAGACACTTCACACATGCCAGATTTGTATAAATAAGGAGGCTAGCGCCTCACTTAGACACACACCTCACTTGCTCATTGAGAGACAAGTTTCGAAATTGCAGTTGGAGAAGAGAGAGAGAGAGAGAGAGTGGCACATCTTTTGGGAGAGGATATTTTTTATTAGCTTGAGTTATCTCTTGGCATTGTATTGGCTATCTATAATAAGGAAGTTTTGTTGGGTTTTCTTCCTCTAGATGGTTTCCCAAGATAAATGTTGTGTCTCTTGTGATTTGTATTTCTCAGGGATATTTTGTTATGCTATTTTTATCTATTGAAATGCAAAGAACCATAATAATGGCTTAAACATTAACACAAAGTTTGCAAGGGAAGGAAATTTTTTTACGTAGTTTCATCCCCAATTACGTTGAACTGATGAAAGGATTCACTCAGCTACTCAAGAAAGGTTATGAGTTTGTATCTGACAATACTGTAAACAAAGCATTTGAAGCTTTGAAACTTTCCTTAACCCATACACCACTATTGTTCCCCCCTGACTATTTGAGTCGGAGTCTTACGACCACCGAGACCAAATACCTACATGTGGAGAAACTGGCATTGGCAGTTGTTCAAGTTGTCCAACGTTTTCATCATTATATCTTATTACGCAGGACCACTTTTATTTCTGATTGCAACCCTATGCAACATATCCTCACCCGAAAATTGCTAGGGGGCAAGTACTCCAAATGGATAGTGATTCTCTGGGAGTTTGACTTAGAGTTCAAACACACTAAGTCTGATAAATATTTGATTTTCGCCAAACTAATATGTGACCTTCCCTCCACTAACACAGAAAATGTGGCAGAGGATTCATTACCTGATGAATCCCTTTTTCTAATCAGTTCGAATGACGTATGGTACAAATATATTATTATCTATCTCTAGACTCAAACTTTATAGCCTGATCTATCTAGTACGGATCATCGTCGTATACAGTATCAAGCCCGCCAATATATCATTCTTGGTGACACTCTTTATCGTCGTGGTATTGACTACATTTTTCGACGATTTCTCACTTATGATGAAGCTAAGAAAGATTTGAATGACTGTCACTCTGAACCATGTGGCAGTCATATGTTTGGGTATGCCACTGCCCAAAATATCTTATGAGCGAGTTATTTCTGGCCTTCTTTGTTTAAGGACTTCATTACTATTGTTCATAAATGCCATGCTTGCCAAAATTATAATAACAAGATAAGATCTCATCCTGCTCCTTTACATCATGTAGTTTCCATTGGTCCATTTTCCAAATGGAGCATTGACTTCATGACATGTAACCCTCACTCAGATGAGGGGCATGGATACATCCTTGTAGCTGTGGATTATTTCACAAAATGGGCCGAGGCAATGCCTACATTTCATAACACTGGGAGAACTGTAGCATTGTTCATATTCAATCAAATCATTACTCGGTTTAGTATCCCTCAAGCATCGTTACTAATCACGGTAGACATTTTCGGAATTTTATGATGTCTGAACTTACTAAAAAGTTGGGTCTACGTCATGAAAACTCAACCCCCTATTATCCACATGACAATGGTCAAGTTGAAGCAATCAACAAAGTTCTCATTACTATGCTTCGACGAATTATAGGAATTCATGAGACAAGTTGGTACACGATGTTGTTCTCAACATTATGGGCCTATCGGACATCCATCAAATCTTCCACAGGATTTACACCTTTCTAGCTAGTTTATGGTATCAAGGCTATCTTGCTGACTAAAGGTGAAATGCCATCTTTGAAACTGGTCGTTGAACTTCTCCCCAATACCTCTTCCAAAGAAGAGCATCTTTTGTATTTGATGCAATTAGATGAAACCTGTCGCGATGTCTCCCTAGTTATTGAAACTCAGAAGAAACGTGTTAAAGCCCAATATGACAAGAATGTCAAGCCACATGTTTTCTCTGAAGGTGATCTAGTTCTCCTCTATGAACATGATCATGATTTTCTAGGGACCGGAAAATTCAAGGCCATGTGGTGAGGTCCTTACATTGTCAAACATGTGTTGGAGAAGGGATCTTATGAGCTAGTCGATTACGATGGAATCCCTTTGAGTGAGCCTCGAAATGGGATTTACTTAAAGAAGTATTATTCTTAAGTCATTTTTGCATGAGTGCTTTTACTTTTAGTGTATCATACTCTTGTGTGATTTTTTGTTGTTTGGTTTCAACCTTCAGCTGCTTACCTTGCATTGTTCTTGGTTTCCAGATGTCGATGTCTTCACTACCCTACATTGGCTTCGCTGATGGCGCTAGTCGCAGTACTCAGAACTTAGCATCTATTGCTTGGGAAATTTATGCACCTACGGATGATTTGGTTAGTCTATATGGTGTTTTCCTTGGTCGTGCAACTAACAATATCGTGGAATACAGTGCAGTCATCGAATTATTGATTGACGTTGTGTCTCTTGGAATCCGTCATCTTATTGTATGACTCAATTCACAATTAGTAGTCTTACAGTTTAGTAGCGTCTACTCCATTCAAAGTCCTATGTTATTAAAGGTATATTTACGAATTCGCCTCTTGGAATGTCATTTTGATTACATTGGATATCAACACATTCCTAGATGTCTAAATATATTAACAGATGCATTGGCTAATTATGTGTTAGACAAACATTTGAGAAATTTATAAAATCCAATCACACTTTGTATATACAACAAGTAAGCCGGTAGAAGCCTCATATATGTATAACAATAAAAGTTTTACAAAAAGTGTTTTTGTCCAAAGACCAAAATATCAAAAAAGTAAACCACATGGCTTCATATACAAATATATCATTAAGGATGTTGCTCGTTATAAATGCAACTACCCGTTCTACTCTACGGAGCAATTGACCAATGGAAGCAGATACGCCCACTATGTGGCGTTGATAATGCCTCGGGATTTCATCGATAAAGGCATCTGGAATGTCCATCGTTAGCCCCTCCAAGTTTTGTTCTATAGCCTCATAGTCAGCAGCAACTAATCCTGCTACCTCGAATCTCTCCCCTCGCCTCTGGATGGGGGATGAACCTAGAGGTCGATGAGGTCCCATGTCTACATCATCAAAGAGTTTTTTTAGTCATTGGATAAAAAAGATAAAAACATTTTATATTAAAAATCACAAAAACATTATAAAAACAAAATGTACTTCTTACATATGTTCTCCCATTGAGAACCTTCAGGAAGAACCAAGTTTGGATCACCTCGGAAGTCTAAGACAGCATATGCGTAGTCATCTACCTTAAGCATCTAGGTCCTCAACCAATCAAAGAAAACATCATTATACCTAATGATAGGACCAACCACATGTCGTGCCATGAGGCCGACCCACCTCTTCATTCTTGGATCCTATGGGGAAGGTATACCCCACTCTACCTGTAAGTGTAAGTTTGGAACCCTCTCCAAGAAGAAGGATACCAAAATTGACCCATATCTGAATTGTTTCAGGTCACCACTCCTGCACTTGGTCAACTGTTTTTTCATGCTTCTGAGAACCCCGTCACACCAGTTGAAAACTAGGGGCTCCATGCATTCCAGTGCATACTGGAAATAGCTCGGAAGAGCCAAATGGGGAGCTACACTCCCTGCCATGCGTGTGATGGTGTAGAGGATAGTCTGTAAAGGTAAGTCATGGACATCTCTGATGGTGAATTTGTCACTATGCTTCTGAGTACCTGGCACACAATGTGCATTGATATAATGGCTCATAGGTTTGCCACCTCCCCTACTACCTATTAGTGTAACTCAAGCCCCACGACGAGATAACCCAGACAAGAAGTAGATATCCTCGATATCTATCGTAAGAATGTGAGCCCCCACACAGAATTCATATTCATTCACATCCCACATGTGAACTAAGTATTCCAGTAACCTCAGTTGGGCCCTCATGCCCTAGATCTTGAAGAATTTTAACAGTTCACACTGTCGGAGGGCATTTATCATTCCTGGGTCATTTCCATCAATGTAATCTTCCTCCTCGTTCTCTCTCTCTCACCATTCCAACATTCTTACCATAGAACACTTACAATGGAACATTAAAGAGGGATTAGCATCTTCATCTCTTCCCTGGAAACTTTTTATTGGAAAATACATCTAAAAAGACTTGTTGAATTTCACACATCGCAAGCTAGGCCATCCTTATAGTGTGGAGTCATCATAGGCTACCCTAAAGACCACATGCGGTAACCCTAGGTCGTTGCAGATCACGATATAGGGCGCATGCGACAACCTCCACGCGCGGGTACCCTTGAAAAGTTAACTCAAAAAGCCATTTCTGACCAATGAAAAGAAAAAATTGATCCATTAAAAGTTGAAAGAGATGAAAATTACATGTTTAGCGGAGACCGTTCATCAAATGATCAAGTGTGCCTCCCACAATACGCAGTGTAAATTTGAGGTAAAATGGGGGTTTTGGAACAAAGTTTGGGTGGTGTATCAATGGAATAGTAAAAATAAGTTTTTACCCATATTTATTAACTTTTTCACTTTTCATTTATATTTTATATTATTTTATGCATTTCACCTAAACCCTAAAGTTCTAATGACATTGCGAGTGTTTGATTTTTTGCAGCTGAGAAATCTAGGAGTGGAACTTTGAACAAGGATACGCCTTTTTGATTTTCTTTTATACATTTGTCGCATGTACAGATCCTTTTAGAGTTTTTTAGGAAAAACTACGAGCTTAGTTTTAGCTATTTCTCGTGCTCGTAAATCAACGAGAATATAGTCGAGTATACTTTTGTTGCTTTTTCGTACTCATAATGGTAACACGAAAAACGAAACCTATGGAGTATCCTTTAAGCTCTTTTCACACTCCGTAAAAACAAAAGGATTGTCGAGCGACCTTGTTTTTTTCACACTCGTAAAAGTATTTAAAGAAAACATTTGATGGGTGGTAGATTATCACTTTTTCGGTCTCATCAGATTAACTTACGAAAAAGGAACTTGTGGAGTCCTCTTTAAGTGTTTTTCAGACTCTCTAAACATGAAAAACCCCCTAGTTTTCTCTCTTTGGACTCGTTAAATAAACATCAAAAGACCCATATGGGATAAAAAACTCCTTCTTAGGGTTTGTTAAATATACTCTGAGGGACTCATCCGAAGGATGAGCTTACATCAACAAGCATATGTTATCCTCCTCAAGCTTGTGTAAAAATAAAGAGGTACTCACGAGAAATGGTGGGGAAATTTTTGGGAAAGAAATGTGTCTTTGTACCCATGTTAGTGGCAGTAATAGTCATTCTTGAACATGACACCCCCCTTCATCATTGTATCTGGGTTGGGAAATCCATTCGTCTCTCGATTCACCATTCGCATGTCCATATGTTGGGTCCTCCTTGAGTCAATGCTGCTAAGACCATTGTCGTTTCGTTCATATGTTCAAGAGAAGTCCAGCCTTAATAAGCCTCCTATTGAGTCGGCCATCTGCAGTTATAAATTTTCTACCATGTCGACCTTCCCTGTGTCAGTTTCAAATAACTTCATACTCTGATCTACCTCAAATTTGTTACTTATTTCATGTCAATGATGGGGGATACATCAAGGCCCTCCTGTGATGATTTTTTTCTTGTCGACTTCAACTCATTATCCAGGAACAAGACTTAGAAATCATTCAATACCTTAGAGTCTACATGTCTCAATGGCAGGCCTCTTCGCTTTCAACACTGGGTTTACATCATTGAATCCTGATTGGAAGATTCCCTCGAGTGTTCAACTTCAACTCCTTTATTTGCATTCATTGGATTGTACTGGGGTACCTTGGGAGTCATTGACATCAATGGTGATTTCCCTCGCACTTGTTAATGGTTCTCATCATTGACCGGTAATCAAGTGGTATCTACCATGTTCGAATTCAGCACCTATCATCGCATGGTTAGATTCGTACTTAGGGACAATGGAAATGACACATAGATCCACTTTGTATGTCTCGTGGCTATGTCTGAATTTGAAGTCTTTAGAACATAGATCCACAGTGTATTATGGGTGGCTATGTCAATTCACGATGACATGGATCCATGGATTTATATTGACACATAGATCCACATTGTATGTCTCATGGCTATGTCTGAATTTGAAGTCTTTATAGCATAGATCCACAGTGTATTCTGGGTGGCTATGTCGATTCACGATGACATAGATCCAGAGTGTATATTTAGTGGCCATGACTCATTTTGACACTCTGTAATCTGAGTATGGGAATGCCTACCCCAGACAATGGTATATTATTATGTTGATGCTTGACTGTTTGTAGGTTCCCGACTAATGCACTCCTTGTTTCCGACAGACACATCTTACAAAGTTTTTAGGTTGTCATGAGTTATAGCCTCATACTTTGGGGGGAATTCTGTTACACATTATTTTGGTCATCTTAGTGATCCATTGACAACATGTGTGCATGTTCCCAAAAAATCCTATATTCATGAGGAAATTGACTGACTTTCTCTTCTCAAAAACTTTGTTAAGGAAGGTCGTCATTGGCTGCATCATAAGCAGGGTGCGATGATGCTTGGTCATCACCCTATGCCCTAAAGCTAGTTTGTGATGTCTCTGCATGTTTCTCTAAAGCTAGGGTGTGACGATGTCAAAATGCTAAGAAAAAGTCAAGCTTCACGAAATTTCTAGAAGGGGATCTTCTAGAATATGAGGTGGCATCCATATGGTTGGGATCCTACTCACTTCTCTGATTTGGTGGGATCATCCTAATCTCTTTAACCATCTCTCTTTCCCCTATATAAAGAGAGACTTCTCATGGAAAAGGCTAATGTTGATTCAAGCAAGAAATTAAGGTTAATGAGGGTTTAATTGGCTAAGATTGTATGGAGAACTCTGCATTGGATCATTCTTGAGAGCCTCATTTTAGTTCATCAAGTCATTGTGGATCTTCTTCACTCAAGATTGGAGCAAATGTGTGTGTTGGAGCAAAGGGTCATCGGAAGGGGACTTTGCAACATCAAGGATTTGGTTGTAATCTCCACTTTCACTTTAATATAATACAATGATATGTTTCTTTCCCATAAAACTTATCTCATTTTATTGTATGATTCCTTGATCACATACATAGGTTCTCATTGAATATGCTATATTGCTTTCACTTTTGTTGGCTTATTTTCCCTTGCAAATTCAACATGACAGGAGCACCAAAGTGGAACTAGGATGACAAAGGCAAGAAGAAGCGATATTTAAACTATATGTTGCCTATCTCTTGTTAAGTAGTAAACTAAATGGTTGGAGCTTAAATAAAGCGTCATGTCATGTTTTGTTTTGTTCTAGATCTAGGTGGATCTAGGGAGATATGTTTATGTCCCCATTTACTGATATATCCAATAACAAAATTTTTCTTTTTGGTAATTGATCACAAGTAAATTACAGGGTTTTTGAGAAGAGAAAATCACTCACTTTCCTCATGAAGACAAGATATTTTGAGAACATCCACACATGTTGTCAATGGATCACTAAGATGACCAAAATAATGTGTAATAGAATGCACCCCAAAGTATGAGGTTGGAACTCGTGACAGCTGAAATACTTTGTAGAATGTGTGTGTCAGAAACAAAGAGTGCATTGATCGGGAACCTGCAAACAGTCAAGCATCAGCATAATAATATACCATTTTCCGAGGTAGGCATTCCCATACTCAGATTACAAAGTGTCAGATGAGTCATGGCCACTGAATATACATAGTGGATCCATCTCATTGTGAATCGGCATAGCCACCCAGAATACACTGTGGATCTATGCTCTAAAGACTTCAAATTTAGACATAGCCATGAGACATACAAAGTGTATCTATGTGTCAATACAAATCATGAATACTCCGTTGCAACCTGGACCAAAATGGTATGAACCAAGGTCTTCATTCCCATCCTCCCTAAGTACAAATCTAACCATGCGATTACAGGTGTTAAAGTCGAACATGGTAGAAACCACTTGATTATCGGTCAATGATGAGAACCGTTAACAAGTGCAAGGGAAATCACCATTGATGTCAATGACTCCCAAGATACACTAGTACAATCCAACGAATGTGAATAAAGGATTTGAAGTCGAACACTCAAGGGAATCTTCCAATCAGGATTCAATGATGTAAACCCACTGTTGAAAGCGAAGAGGTCTGCCATTGAGGCATGCAAGCTCTAAGGTGCTGAATGATTTCTAAGTCTTGTTCCTAGATAATGAGTTAAAGTCAACAGGAAAATATTCATCACAGGAGGGCCTTGATGTATCCACCATCAATGACATGAAATAAGTAAAAAATTTGAGGTAGATTAGAGTATGAAGTGATTTGAAACTGCCACAGGGAAGGCCGACATGGTAGCAAATTTATAACTACAGATAGCTGACTCAATCGGAGGCTTATTAAGGCTGGACTCTCTTGAACATATGAACAACATGACAATGGTCTTGGCAGCATTGACTCAAGGAGGACCCAACATATGGGCATGCGTATGATCAAACGAGAGACGAATGGATTTCCCAACCCGGATACAATGATGAAGGGGGGTGTCATGTTCAAGAGTGACTATTACTGCCACTAACATGGATACAGAGACACATTCATTTCCCAAATTTTCCCCCACCATTTCTAGCGAGTACCTCTTTATTTTTACACAAGCTTGAGGAGGATAAGATATGCTTGTTGATGTAACGTCATCCTTCATACGAGTCCCTCAGAGTATATTTAACAAACCCTAAGAAGGAGTGGTTCGATCCCATATGGGTCTTTCGATGTTTATTTAACAAGTCCAAAGAGAGGAAACTCGAGGGTTTTTCATGTTTAGAGAGTTTGAAAAAACACTTAAAGAGGACTCCACAAGTTCTTTTTTCGTAAGTTAATCTGATGAGACTGAAAAAATTGATAATCTACCGCCCATCAAATGTTTTCTTCAAATACTTTTACAAGTGTGAAAAGAACAAGGTCACTCAGCAATTTTTTTATTTTTACGGAGTGTGAAAAGAGCTTAAAGTACTCCATAGGTTTCATTTTTCGTGTTACCATTACGAGTGTTGGCGTCAGAAGTCACTCCTGGATTGCAGCAGGAGTAATCATGAGGCCCATTAGTTTATGTCACGATTTGTTAAAAGGGGGTGATTGAATGGAAGTAAACTCAGAACAATATCGCTCACTCAGAAAACTGGGTTGGAACAACAAGGACATGTGAGGTCTTGATCTAACTTAAGCCAGTAAATTTGCATAGTGGTGAGTAAGTGAAAGAAAAGAAAGGGGAAAAGTCTCAGATATGATATCCTCTCAAACCAAAGAAAATTCAAAGTAAACCTCAAACATTGCAGAACTAATACAATCAAACATGCATTATATAGTCACAGCAACACCCGAATGGATCATCCATACCCGGGCTTCAGATTCAGAGGAAAAAGGAAAGGAGGAGATTGGCCGCCATTAAACAAGAAATCTCAAAATATCATTCTGTAACCAAAGAACTAGAGGCTTTGTTAAAGCTTTACAGTCGAGAGCTTTGCTCTACCATCGATCCTTACAAAAATACAAAAACTGAGTATATATACTCAGAGCAATTCTCTCTCTTGGTAGCAAGAGGGTAGATGAGACATTAAAGTCTAACTTAGCATCTGCAGGTTCTTCTGATCAATCGAGGACATCAAATCGGCATGGCTCTTTTAGGAAAACCTGCACACAGGACAATCTTGGGCAGACTGCCTGCCAGAACCTCCATGCCCTACATTCATGGCTTGAGCTGAGGTCTCAACCACCTGCTCAATATTCATTAATTACTTTTTCCATGGAGGGTGGCCGAGACTAAAAACACAAAGGAGATTGAAAACACAAAGGAGTGACCCCTTTGTCCTTTGAAGTCTCGGTAGCCGAAATGTTGAAATGGCTCCCGGGCACTTTTTCATTTTGTGTTTCGGGTTTTGGGGATTCCCGATGCAGTGGAGGAGTGACCCCTTTGTCCTTTGAAGTCTCGATAGTCAAAATGCCGAAATGGCTCCAGAGTGCTTTTCATTTCACGTTTCTGGTTTCAGGGATTCTCGATACAGTGGAAGAGCGCCTCCCTTGTCCCTTGAACTCCCGATAGCTGGAATGCCGAAATGTCTTTTGGGTGCTTTTTGCATTTCGGGTTTCGGGGTTTCCCGATACATAAAGGAGTGACCCCTTTTTCCTTTGAAGTCCCGGTAGCCGAAATGTCGAAATGGCTCCCTGGCGCTTTTCATTTTGTGTTTCGAGTTTCGGGGATTCCCGATGCAGTGGAAGAGCGGCTCCCTTATCCCTTGAACTCCTGGTAGTCAGAATTCTGAAACATCTTTTGGGCGCTTTTCGCATTTCAGGTTTCGGCGATTCTCGATGCAGTGGAAGAGAAACCCCCTGTCTTTTGAAGTCCTGGTAGCCGAAATCACGACTGAGCCTGATCAAGCGCCATGTGTCCCGATTGGATCAAACTACCACGATCATTTCGTGACTGTGGCCATAAGAGATGAGCCCATGCGCTAAACCCCATGCAACTTCGTGACTCAAGCTTACCCGATGACCATCGATCTTCTCCATCTATGGATCGTTACTGTTGAAAACAAAATGCCCACTCGCTTGATTTTAAACTCGAAATGGACTTCTTCCATGTGTTGCGCTTGGCACTCATGACTGCGGCCTTTGAATAAAACGCATTTGATGGTTTTTTAAACCCCATTTCTAGGCATTTACACCCAGGGCCCGAAATCAGAGAGAAACATCCCCCTCGCAAGAATTGGCACTAACAACGAGTATGAAAAAAGTGACAAAAGTATACTCGGCTACATTCTCATTGATTTACGAGCACGAGAAAGTGCAAACACTAAGCTCGGAATTTTTCCTGGAAAACTCTAAAAGGATCTGTACATGTGACAAATGTATAAAAGCAAACCAAAAAGGTGTATCCTTGTTCAAATATTTCTCATCTGCAAAAAATCAAGCACTCACAATGTCGCTAGAACTTTAGGATTTAGGTGAAATGCATAAAATAATATAAAATATAAATGGAAAAGTGAAAAAGTTAATAAATATGGGTAAAAACGTATTTTTACTATTCCATTGTTACTCCACCCAAACTTTGTTCCAAAACCCCCATTTTCCCACAAATTTCCACTGCAGATTGTGGAAGGCACAGTTGATCATTTGGCAAATGGTCTCCACTGAATAGGTAATTTTCATCTCTTTCAACTTTTCATAGATCAATTTTTGTTTTTCATTGGTTAGAAATGGTTTTTTGAATTAACTTTTCAAGGGTACCCACACGTGGAGGTCGTCGCAGGTGGCCTATATTATGCCCTACGACGACCCAGGGTCGCCACAAGCAGCCTTTAGGCTAGCCTGCAACGACTTTGCACTATACGAATGGCTTATCCTGGGACGTGCACAATTCAAAAAGTCTTTCTAGATGTATTTACCAATAAAAAGTTTCCAGGGAAGAAATGAAGATGTTAATCCCTCTTTAATTTTCCATTACAGGTTCTCTACTATAAAAATGTTGGAATGGCGAAAGAGAGAGCACGAGGAGGAAGACTACATTGTCAGGAATGACCCTAGAACAGTAAATGCCCTCCGACAGTGTGGACTATTAAAATTCTTCAAGATCTAGGGCATGAGGGCCCAGCTAAGGTTACTGGTGTTAACTCCCAAAATAGCACCATTATTTTGCTAACTTGTCACAAAGGTTCGATTAGAGTTTTTGAATCGCGAATGGAAAAATGACACTTAAACTTGCAGGCAACTTTTCGATCCCTTCCTGAGCTCCAAATTAAGATCTGACAACACCATTGGAAAGATGAGATTTTGTAGATGTCGATCGACTATTTACATGTGAAAAATGGATTTTTTATGACCGAGAAATTCAATTTTGAAAATCTGCCCG
>ML820223.1:51456-94791 GCA_009831015.1 Picea engelmannii
GAACATAGGTAAGAAGTACATTTTGTTTTTATAATGTTTTTGTGATTTTTAGCATAAAATGTTTTTATGTTTTTTATCCGATGACTAAAAAAACTCTTTGATGATGCAGACGTGGGACCTCATCGACCTCCAGGTTCATCCCCCATCCAAAGGCGAGGGAAGAGATTCGAGGTAGTGGGATTAGTTGTCGTTGACTATGAGGCTATAGAACAAAAATTGGAGGGGTTGACGATGGACATCTCGGATGCCTCTATCGACGATATCCCGAGGCGTTATCAGCGCCACATAGTGGGCGTAAATGCTTCCATTGGTCGACTAGTCCGTAGAGTAGCATGAGCAGTCACATGTTATAGAGAGCATCATCCTTGATGCTATATTTGTATATGAATCCATGTGCTTCACATTTTTTATATTTTAGTCTTCGGAAAAAAACACTTTTTGTAAAACTTTTATTGTTATACATATATGAGGCTTCTACCGGATTACTTGTTGTATATACAAAGTGATTAGAATTTTTAATTTTTTCAAATGTATGTCTAACACATAATTATCCAATGCATCTGTTAGTGTATTTAGACATCTAGGAATGTGTTGATATTCAATGTAATCAAAATGACGTTCCAAGAGGTAAATTCATAAATATACCCTTAATAACGTAGGACTTCAAATGGAGTAGACGATACTCAACTATAGGGCTATTAACTGTGAATAGAGTCATACAATAAGATGACAGATTCCAAGAGATACAACGTCAGTCAATAATTCGATGACTGCACTGTATTCCGCGATATTGTTAGTTGTATGACCAAGGAAAACACCATGTAGACTAACCAATTCATCCGTAGGTGCAGAAATTGCTCGAGTAGCAGATGCTAAGTTCTGAGTACTACGACTAGTGCCATCAGCGAAGCCAATGTAGGGTAGCGAAGACATTGACATCTGAAAACCAAGCACAATGCAAGGTAAGCAGTTGAAGGTCAAAACCAAACAACGAAAAATCACACAAGGGTATGATACATTAAAAGTACAAGCACTCATGCAAAAATGACTTAACCATATTGCTTCTTTAAGTAAAGCCCGTTTTGGGCCTCACTCAAAGTGATTCCATCGTAATCGACTAGCTCATAAGCTCCCTTCTCCAACACATGTTTGACAATGTAAGGACCTCGCCACATGGCCTTGAATTTACCAGTCCCTAGAAAATCACGATCATGTTCGTAGAGGAGAATTAGATCACCTTCAGAGAAAACATGTGACTTGACAGGCTTGTCATATTGGGCTTTAACACATTTCTTCTGAGTTTCAATAACTAGGGTGGCATCGTGACAGGTTTCCTCTAATTGCATCAAATACAAAAGATGCTCTTCTTCGGCAGAGGTATTGGGGAGAATTTCAACAGCCAGTTTCAAAGATGGTATTTCACATTCAATCGGAAAGATAGTCTCGATACCATAAACTAGCTGGAAAGGTGTAAATCTTGTGGCAAATTTGATGGATGTCTGATAGGCCCATAATGTTGAGAACAACATTGTGTGCCAACTTATCTTATGAATTCCTATTATCCGTCAAAGGATAGTAATAAGAAATTTGTTGATTGCTTCAACCTCGCCATTGACCTGTGGATAATAGAGAGTTGAGTTTTCATGATGAAGACCCAACTTTTCAGTAAGTTCAGACATCATAAAATTTTGAAAGTGACTACCGTGATCAGTGACGATAGCTTCAGGGATACCAAACCGAGTAATGATATGATTGAATATGAACAATGTTGCAGTTCTCCTTCTATTATCAAATGTAGGCATCACCTCAGCCCATTTAGTGAAATAATCCACAGCTAAAATGATGTATCCATGCCCTCCAACCAAGTGAGGGTTACATGTCATGAAGTCAATGCCCCACTTGGAAAATGGACCAATGGAAACTACAATATGTAAAGGATCAGGATGAGATCTTATCTTGTTATTATAAGTTTGGAAAGCATGGCATTTCTGAACAGCAGTATTGCAGTCTTTAAACAAAGAAGGCTAGAAATAACGAGCTCGTAAGATCTTTTGGGCAGTGGCATACCTAGACATATGACCGCCATATACTTCGGAGTGGAAGTCATTCAAATCTTTCTCAGCTTCATCGTAAGTGAGACATCGTCGAAAAATGGAGTCAATATTGCAACGAAAAAGAATGTAACCAAGAATGATGTGTTGGTGGGCTTGATACCGTATACGAAGAGGATCCATACTAGATATATCAGGCCAGAAAGTTTGAGTCTAGAGATAGATAATAATATCTTCATACCAAATGTCATTAGAACTGATCAGAAAAAGGGATTCGTCAGGTAAGGAATCCTTTGCCACATTTTCTGTGTCAATGGAGGGAAGGTCACATATCAGTTCGGCGAAAGCCAAAGATTTCTTAGACTTATCGCGTTCGAACTCTAGGTCAAACTCCTGGAGAATCACTATCCATTTGGAGTACTTTCCCTCTAGCAATTTTCAAGTGAGGATATGGTGCATAAGGATGCAATCGGAAATAACAGTGGTCCAGCATAATAAGATATAATGACAAAAACATTGGAAAGCTTGAACAGCTGCCAAGGCCAATTTATCCACATGCAAGTATTTGGTCTCTGTGGTCGTGAGACTCTGACTCAAATAGCATATCACATCTTTATCATGGGAATCATCCTCTTGGACTAAGACCATGGCGATGGTAGAGTCCGAAGCAGCTAATTAGTGGAAGTAATCCCAGCTATAGTCAGGGGGGAAAAGTAGTGGTGTACCGGTTAAGGAAAGTTTCAAAGCTTCAAAGGCTTTGTTTGTAGTATCGTCCCATATGAACTCGTAACCTTTCTTAGGTAGATGAGTGAATCCTTTTGTCAGTTCAACATAATTAAGGATGAAATGATGTAAAAATTTTGCCTTCCCTTGCAAAATTTGGAGCTGGCATAAAGTGGAAGGAGGAGGTAGATTAAGGATAGCCTCAACCTTCAAGGGGTCTACTCGAATCCTGTGTATTGACACGATAAAACCAAGAAGTTGGCTAGACTCCACACAAAAAATGCATTTGTGTGGGTTTAAGTGGATACGATAATAATGACAATGTACGAAAATGGCCCTTAAATGTTTCGAGTGATCCTGGTGACACATGGAATGTGTTGGTAGATCATCAAGGTAAGTTTGCATAATGTTCTTAATATCATGGAAATAATAATACATAGCACGTTGAAAAGTAGCTCCAGCATTCTTGAGACCAAAGGGTAATTTTCGGTAGGCAAAGGTTCCCCAAGCTGAAATAAAAGCGGTCTTGTGTTGGTTCACGAGTAAAATATTAATTTGATTATAGCCAGAGAAACCATCCATCAAGGAGAAGATTTCACTTCCGATGTAGTCATCAACGATCTGGTCAATGAAAGGGGTCAGGTAATTGTCTTTAGGACAAGCGTTATTTATGTCCCTATAATCTACATAGACGTGGATGGTACCTTGTTTCTTATTCATCGGAACTAGATTGGATACCCAATCAGTCAAAGCCACGGGATAAATAAAGCCAGCTTTAAGAATTTTTTCAACTTCATGCTTGATAGTAGCATCTTTGTGTGGGTGCACTGGGTGAAGTCTCTGTCGAACGGGTTTAGCGTCCGGGTATGTCTTAATCTCATGTACAATGATATCAGGATCGATACCTGGCATCTCTTAGTAACTCTAGGCGAAAACGTCGCGAAATTCTTGGAAAAGGGATTTATACTCGTGGACCTCGCCTGTAGGACATGAGCCTCTAATATGAGCATTCTCCATGACTCTGGGTTTAATGGAAATGTCGAGAGGGATGGTAGGTGAAATGTTTCTCAAGTTCCCTTCATACAAGACATCATGTGTTGACTCGGGAACTAAAGAAATAACCACAACGGTCGACGGAGTCGAAATCAATTGGTAACTCTCTATGGTATCATGTTCTAGAAAGAGAATGGATCAATGATGTCCATTTTCCCAGGGGGTGTCTTCCATAGACATGAATAACATGATCATCTCATTGATACAAAATATCACATGAAACAGATCAGGAGATGAATCACAGAGAGAAGGAGGGGAAGGGGTTTCCGATTGAATAGCTTAGTAAGCAGATTCAACCGGACTTAAAGGCATCTTGTCATCGTAACGAGGGTAATCACTAGGGGTATGTACTACCCATGGGTCGTATGACTCAAGGATTTCACGGATAGTGGTGGATATCATGTTAATAGAGGCAACAAAAGGCGAGGGAATATTGGGTGGTGGGATTGGAAATGTACCCATCAAAGTTGAATCTTTCAAAAGACCCACTCTAACATTCTCATAACCAGGGGGTGTCTTTGAAATAAAGGGAATGTTGCTAGTATGGGAATCTGAATTAAAGAAGGCCAGTTGGTCAATAGTAACGACCTTTCCTTGGTGCGGGAAACATAACACATGGAAAAGGGTAGACACAATTGCACGCATGGAATTGATCCAGCTACACCTAAGTAAAAGGTTATAATCAAGAGGTGCATCGAAGACCTCAACCTCGACATTGATCAATTTACCTTCCAACGTAATAGACAATGAAAGAAGAATATCGTAGGGTTTAAATCATGTATCATTGAAGGCCTTAAGTGTATTGTGTGATTCGGTGAGGGTAGGAGAGCCAATGGCTTTCCAACAAGTGACGGACATGACGTAAGTCGAGGCTCCTTCATCAATAACAGTTCTATAGATATTCTTGTTTTCAACAACAAATTGGATCTGAAATGCTAACTAAGGAGGGAGCCTTGGAACGTGATATTCCAAGTCAAAGATTATTAAATTAGTGTATGTGGGATCAATTCCACCAATGGCATTTAACAATGCCTTCCGTTGAGCAGCGAAAATTTGGAGGACTTCGAGAGATGACATCGCAGAGGGTGCTTACGCAAGGTCTTCTACAATACTGTAGTTTTGTGAAGCACGTGCATGAGGATTAAACGCAGAATTTCGAACAACGCCCTTGGGAGGAGGGCAAAGGATTGTATCAAGACCCGGTCTTTCAATATGAAGAGGACCATTTGGGGGTGAAATTGGAGGAGAAGGTTGAACCAACGAAGGTGGTATATCATCAACTTCCTCCTTTAACGGAAAGTAATCATTGGCTCACGTTGCGACTGCAACTTCATTCTTTTTAGAGTCACCAGTACACATAAGGACATAAGAAGAGGTAGAAGGGGTATTTGGGTCATGAATGACCAGTTGGGCTTGCTACTGAGAAGGGAAAGGTTGTGACAAAATGCAAAGTGTAGAAGATTTCTCGGTCCCTTGGAGGAACTTAGTAACCTCGACATGTCTTGGACAATATTTCGTGTAATGATCGTCACCACAAATAAGGAAGGGGAAATGAGTCTTACGTTGGTCTTTCTCATCAGCATTTTGTGTTTTGTCTTTATCAGATTGGGGATTATTATTCTTGTCCTCCTTATTCTTACCCTTTCCTTTCTTTTTATTTTGATTCTTTCTAGTGGGCGTGGATTGAACAGAATTAACCTCGGCGGTCTTACCGGTGGAAGGAGTAGGAGTAGGAGTGTTTTGTGCATTAGAACTATTGGATTTGGGATTGGTATGACCGGCGTGCATCGACTGGATCTTAGCTTGGAAGGTGCCAATCACACCATCCGCAGCATGAGAAGTTGTTGGAGGTTTTGGGGTAGGGTTTGTGGAAGGACGAGGAGTGTCAGGGATGAAATCGTAAAGTGTTCCCATTTGCGAATAAATGAGATCAAGATACTGAATTGCCAACTGGTAATGTGTCAAAAAGGCCATGGTCAGGGTGTTAAATTCATTGAAGAAACCTTGTGGTAATTAGATGTACCATTTTGTTGCCGAACCCGTGAGAGTCCATTGGAAAAGTCATAATATGATGGAGTCATCTATCAAGGAGTTGGATGAACACCATAGATGAAAATTCATAACTTGATTATTAGGATCTTCTCCTGGTCGACCGTCGAATTTAGGAATTTCGGATGGTAACTTGGCCGGTATGATGAGCCAATAAGGAGAATGTAAAATAGGATCATTCAAAATACTAGACAGATCAGGTAAATTGAAAGTGGCCACGAAAGGAAACTGTCGGTTCACTTGTGGAGACTGGTAGTTTTTACAAGGAAGACTCATAGGTATACTAGTAGGACCATAAGCAGTCTACAAATAAGGAGACAGTCTTGACAGATTCGGTTGTGGAGGATTTTGAGGCATATAACCCCCAGGGTTGGGTTGATTAGAGATGTTCCCTTGGAAAGGGACACTAGTTTGGACATTATGACCCCAAGTGGGATTCAAAGAGCCTGGATATGGTTGAATAAGGTTAGGGGGTACAAAAGAGTTAACTTGAGGATGTTTCCCCCTAGATGGTTGTAGATTTCCTTGGAAAGGAAGATTCCAAGGTAGAGATTGTACCAAAGGTGCGTTATGTCCATATAGTGGGTTATGGAGTCCAACCTGAGGTTTCCCCCCAAGTTGAGGTTGTGCCCTAATCTGAGGTTGACCCCCAAATTGAGGTTTCCCCCCAGCTTAAGGTTGACCTCCAACAAGAATCTGGAAACCATAAGTGAACGAATGACTAGTGCCTCTAATTGGATTGGAGCCACTAGGGCCAGATCCTTCAAGCAAAGGTGGAGGAGGAACATAAGGCCCTCTGAAGAGAACCTAGGCAGGTGTAGGAACAAAACCAGCAGAAGCATTATACCCAGGAGGAACAAAAAGTCCAGAACCTTCGGATGGAACCTGGGTAGGGATAGAAAGGGAAGTATTCAAAGCTCTATACTGAGGGGGAAGTGACAAATTTGGTCTAGGTGGAAGTGGTGTCCCAATCGAAGCTTGGGAGATAACCACATTTCTAGTAGGAATCGTGGTAGCTTGTGGGACCATAGTAGAATGGGTCATCTGAAGAGTAGGAATCGAGTGAGAACTACTCAACAATTGGTCTGAAATGGTGGTGACACTACTAGTAGTACCAATAAAATGGTCTAAGGGTACCGTATAGGTAACAAACATCTCAGGCACTTGTGATGCCATAGGTTGATCAAGACCCGCTCCTACATTACCGTAAAGATCACGCACTGTCAAAGGGATGGAACTAGGATTAGAAGTTTCGAGAGTGTGAGCCGGTGTCCTAAATGATTCACTTTGAAAAAGTGGATCCTCTACTCTAGATCATGCGTTAGGTCCAGTAGGTATTCCAGTATTATCAACAACAACGATTTCTCCAAATGAATTCAGCTGAAGTATACGTGCATCTAGTCTAAGAGGGGGGAGTCTGAATGCCTCTAAAGAGCCCTAAACAATTCAAAATCCTTCTAAAGAATGTGTTCTTCCAACTTCAGAAGCTACTTCATTATTGACCACTCCCTCGGGAGAGCCTTCTGGTGAGTTAGGAGGCAAAGGTTGGTAACCCTTCGGATATTCTGAGGGTAGCCCTTACATCCTACGTGAACGACGAAGGCCGATGTTGATCGAGCCAAGTAAAGAATGAAGAAAATATATGGCTAACTAGAGGAAACAAACAACACTCACTAATAAAATCTAGGAATCAAACCAAGCAAACAAACCTTCTTATTTTGAAGTCACTATGGTGAAATCCAACATCGTGAAGTCAAGAGAAGAAGGGGCTGGGATAAGTGGGTGGAAAAGTTACGTTGACGACCTGCTTAACGGACTTACACCCTAGTGCAAGCTCCCACACATAAGGTATACCCTCCAAGGAGCCCGAGTGAGTTTGGCTAATGTCGATTCTAGGTACCGTGAAGACTTGCCCCTCCATAGTCACCTTGTGTAAATACCCTAAAGAGATAGGCCACTAAGGTTACCAACTACAACAATAATGCCTAGGGAAACAGTCGAGAGTTTGATCCACATGCAAGGGAAGGGTATCTAGCCTGAAATCAACTCGAAAGGATGCCACTCATCATTGTGGGTATACCTTCAAGCGAACCCCATAATACACACAATCTCTACACCAATACCAACAAAGCAAGGTCAGTAACTCTGCTAGTCTCAATGCAACCTTGGGTTTGACCCTTGTGTGAGAAGGGCTTCCCAGGACAAAATGTAGAAATTAGATTTAAACTCTCCCTATCACAAGATGCTATTATGTGTTTTGATGCTTTGGAGAGTGTGCCTCACAACCTATTCCAAAGCGCTATCCTAGCTAATGTTGGTGAAAAAGAGCCCTAGAAAATAAAAGTTACTAATAAATTTTAAATTTACGCTATGTTTTAGAGGTTGTTTCTTACTCAGAGAGGGAGATGGAAGCGAAATTGTTGATGTTGTGATCTTGACCTAATAAAATGCAAAAAGAGATGAATGTGCAATTTTCAATTCAATGAACTCTAGTTACAGTAGGAACAAGGTATTTCTTTTGAAGTACAACAAGCTACAAATTGCAATTTCTTAATTTCAAATAAACACAATTCCAAATAATCATGAACTACAAATTTTTCAATTATTTCTCTTTTCAAATATTTCAAATGTAAAAATTTTCTTATAAGAGATTACTAAAAGAATAAATGAATTCAATTCTTCCTTTCCAAGACAAAATCAGAGATGTGATAACGGAAAGAAAATGTAATCCAAGAAAATCAAGACATTTTCAACACAATTCCCAAATCAAATTTGTAATACAAACAAAAACGAAAAAAACAAGAAGACCTTTTGAAAAAAGCAAGCAAAAAGTGTTCCTTAATCAGCAAACAATCTGACAAATAGAATGAATCCAAAACTTCAAGATAAACCAAAGAGCTTTTGTCAAACAAGCACCCAGATGAAGATCTGAGATTGTATCCTTATGATAATGAGCATGAGAAAAAAGTTGCAAAATGCAAAGAAGGACTTTCAATCACTAAAAACCAACCACAAGCAAGCTTTAAACTCAAGAATTAATCAATCATGGGCATAGGAAGTTCACCTCGAGCTTATAAGACAAATATGGGTGGTAAACGACAGAATGAATTACTCCATCAAAATCTATAGGAGTCGTCGCAGGCCGGGCATGGGACACAGTGCGACGAGCAAGGGTCGTTGCAGGCCACTGGCAGAACAGAGTGCGATGTTGTCGCACTGGATTGGCTAAGAAGAGGGCAATGTCTCAGGGTCGTCGCAGGCTATTAGTAAGGTACAGTGCGACGATCTCTATAAATTTGGAAAATTTGGAAGAAAGTCAAAAAATCTAAAGGAACTTCTAAACCCAGGGAGTCTAGACGAATCACCCACAGATTCAGAGAATGAAAATTATCAGAGGAAGGTAGGCTAAAGGAAAATGGGACGAAAAAAATCAAAAGGAGGTCGTTTCCCAAGTATGGTCGCCAATTTCTCATTGTATTTTGGTCATCGTAATTTTGCAAGTTTTTTGCTCATGCTCATTGTCACAAGGATATAATCTCAAATCTTCATCTGGGTTCTTGTTTGACAAAGGGTCTTTGGTTTGTCTTGAAGTTTTGGATTCATTTTGTTTGTCAGATTTTTTGTTGATTAAGAAACACTTTTTTATTGCTTTTGTCAAACGGTCTTCTTGTATTTTTTGTTTTTGTTTGTACTACGAATTTGATTTGGGAATTGTGTTGAGAATGTCTTGATTTTATTGGATTACATTTTCTTTCCGTTATCACATCTATGATTTTGTATTGGAAAGGAAGAACTGAATTCATTTATTCTTTTAGTAATCTCTTATAAGAAAAAATTTACAATCGAAATATTTGAAAAGAGAAAGAATTGGAAAATTTGTAGTTCATGATTATTTGGAATTGTGTTTATTCGAAATTAAGAAATTGCAATTTGTAGCTTTTTGTACTTCAAAAGAAATACCTTCTCCCTACTTTAACTAGAGTTCATTGAATTGAAAATTGCACATTCATCTCTTTTTTCATTTTATTGGTTCAAGGTCACAACATCAACAGTTTCACTTCCATCTCCCTCTTTGAGTAAGAAACAACCTCTAAAACACAACGTAAATTTAAAATTTATTAGTAACTTTTATTTTCTAGGGCTCTTTTTCACCAATATTAGCTAGGATATCGCTTTGGAATAGGTTGTGAAGCACACTCTCCAAAGCATCAAAACACATAATAGCATCTTGTGATAGGGAGAGTTCAAATCCAATTTCTATATTTTGTCCTAGGAAGCCCTTCTCACACAAGGGTCAAACCCGAGGTTGCATTGAGACTAGCAGAGTTACTCACCCTGCTTCATTGGTCTTGGTGTAGAGATTATGTGTACTATGGGGGTTGCTTGAGGGTATACCCACAATGATGAGTGGAATCCTTTCAAGTTGATTATGGGCTAGATACCTTGCCTTTGCGCATGGATCAGACTGTCGATTGTTTCCCTAGGCATCATTGTTGTAATTGGTAACCTTCGTAGCCTATCTCTTTAGGGTCTTTACACAAGGTGACTGTGGAGGGGCAAGTCTTCACAATACCTGGAATCGACGTTGACCAAACTCACTCAGGCTCCTTGGAGGGTATACTCACGATTATGTGTGAGAGTTTGCACCAGTGTGTAAGTCTGTTAAGCAGGTCATCAACGTAAATTTTCCACCCACTTATCCCAGCCCCTTCTAGTCTTGATTTCGCGACGTTGGGTTTCATCACTAACTAGTGACTTCGAAACAAGCAGGTTTGTTTGCTTGGTTTGATTCCTAGATTTTACTAGTGATTGTTTTTTGTTTCCTCTAGTTGGCCATAGATTTTCTTTGTTCTTTACTTGGCTCAAGAAACATCAACCTTCGTCATTCACGTAGAATGCAAGGGATACCCCCAAAAGATCTGGAGGGTTACCAACCTTTGCCTCCTAGCTCACCAGAAGGCTCTGCTGAGGGAGTGGTCAACAATGAAGTAGCTTCTGAAGTTGGAAGAACACACTCTTTAGAAGGATTTCAAATTGTTTCGGACTCTTTAGAGGCATTCAGACTTCCCCCTCTTAGACCAGACACATGTATACTTCAGATGAATTCATTTGGAGAAATCATTGTTGTTGATAATACTGGAATACCTACTGGAACTAACGCAGGATCTGGAGTAGAGGATCCACTTTTTCAAAGTGAATCATTTAGGACACTGGCTCACACTGTCGGAACTTATAATCATATTTCCATCCCTTTGACAGTGTGTGATCTTTACAGTAACCTAGGAGCAGGTCCTCATCAACCTATGGCATCACAAGGGCCAAAGATGTATGTTACCTATACGGTACCCTTAGACCATTTTACTGGTACTACCAGTAGTGTCACCATCGTTTCAGACCAATTTTTTATTGTTTCTCACTCGATTCCTACTCTTCAGATGGCCCATTCTACTATGGTCCCACAAGCTACCACGATTCCTATCGAAAATGTAGTTACCTATCGGAAATGTAGTTATCTCCCAAGCTTCGATTGGGACACCACTTCCACCTAGACCAAATCCGTCACTTCCCCCTGGGTATAGAGCTCTGAATACTTCTGTTGCTATCCATACCCAGGTTCCATCCGGAGGTTATGGACTTTTTATTCCTCTTGGGTATAATGTTGCTTCTAGTTTAGTTCCCAAACCTACCCAGGTTCTCTCCGGAGGGTCTTATGTTCCTCCTCCACCTTTGCTCAGAGGATCTGGCCCTAGTGGCTCTAATCCAATTGGAGGCACCAGTCATTCATTCACTTATGGTTTCCATATTCCTGTTGGAGGTCAACCTCATGATTGGGGGCAACCTCAATTTGGGGGTCAACCTCAGATTGGGGCACAACCTCAACTTGGGGGGCAACCTCAGGTTGGACTCCATAACCCACTATATAAACAGAATGCACCTGTGGTACAATATCTACCTTGGAATCTTCCTTTCCAAGGAAATCTACAACCGTCTGGGGGCCAATATCCTCAAGTTAACTCTTTTGTAACCCCCAACCTTGGTCAACCGTATCCAAGATCTTTGAATCCCAATTGGGGTCAGAACGTCCAAAATAGTGTCCCTTTCCAAGGGAACATCTCTAATCAACCCAACCCTTGGGGTTATATGCCTCAAAATCCTCCACAACTGAATCTGTCAGGATTGTCTCCTTATTTACAAACTTCTTATGGTCCTACTGGTATACCTACGGGGCTTCCCCATCAAAACTACCAGTTTCCACAAGTGAACCGACGGTTGCCTTTCCTGGCCACTTTGGATTTACCTGGTCTATCTAGGATTTTGAATGATCCTATCTTATATTCTCCTTATTGGCTCATCATATTGGCCAAGTTATCGTCTGACATTCCTAAATTCAACGGTCGAGCAGGAGAAGATCCTAATAATCATGTTATGACATTTCATCTGTGGTGTTCATCCAACTCCTTGATGGATGACTCCATCAGATTATGAATTTTCCAACAAACTCTCATGGGTTAAGCAGCAAAATGGTACATCGAATTACCACGAGGTTTCTTCAATGAATTTAACACCCTAGACATGGATTTTTGACACATTACCAGTTGTCAAGTCAATACGAGATAGGAACCGAAATTTTGAGTTCTTTCAAGCAATCCTCATCCACTCATATTTCTGATCACATCCATGAGTGGAGGAGGAGAAGATGTCTAATCAAAGTTCCTCTTCCTGATCAACTATTCGCAAAGTGTTTTACCAAATCACTCATTGGACCTATCACTCGTGATGTCGCCATGGGTGGCGTTGTCACTGAAGAGCAGGTGATTAGTCGTGCTCTGAGGTTTATCGTGCTTTACCAGCCATTTCTCCTGTTTGTGAACTTTTTATCTTCTTTCCACCATGAGGCTAGTAACTGGTTGGTGTCATGGAACTCATAAAACTTGACCACAAAATATGTATTCAGTCTTTCCTCTCGGTCTCTGAGTTTATAGTATTTTTGTACCTCTACTATAAGAAATACACCATCACATTCGACCTCCTCATTATTGACCATTCATGTCATCACGTCTGTGTGGTCAATTATCCTTCCTAGGGTTTTGATGCAGGGGCAGAACTAGTGTCCGACAGGCCACCAAGTGCAAATATGATCGCCTGATATTTGGTAAAACATGGTCATCCAATACCCTGACATCCGGGTTGTTGTGAGGTGTAAACTCTGGGTAATATTCTTGAATGATTTTGTTGAAAAGATACCCCCAATGTGGGAGAATTACTTTAGATCCAGTGCTTGCCTTTGTGTCCTTGAATGTTGGAGGCTAGGTAAATTGTTTCTTGGTAGAAGTTTGTATAACTAACTTCATATTTGAAACAAAATCAAGTTCCCTTGCGGTCATCGGTGTCGACCCTTCGTTGATCTCCAATTATTTCATTTTGGGCATTCTTGGTGAGCGTATGGTTGTCGACTTTCACAGAGGAATTTTCCTGCACAAAATGAAACAATAAGTTGCAAGTCAACTGCGACAAGTATTATTCAACGCAATTGTAAATGTAAACAATAAATACCATCATTACCTCTTCCTTGCAGGAAATAACCTGGGCTTACTAGTAATTGAAGTGGCATAATGACCTGTTACCTCTTCGATTCTCTCTCTTGCTCCTTCGTCTTCTTGGGAGATTAGTGATTTGCGAATGGAATACCACACTTGGGCACAAACTTTTCAAGTTTAAACATACCTAACTTGTCGCATCGAGTCTTAAATTCAGGAGTACAGATATGATCTATACAATCTATAGCAGAATCCACATCATGTTCAGGATTAAATGCAATGCAGGCTGGCGATGCAGGAGCATGTTACTTTAGAGTTCATCGGCAAATTCAAATTTTGAAATTTGGTCAGCGTGTGACGTCATGGTATCGATTACATGAAGTTATTAATTTTCTAACAGATCACAAACCTTGTCCTTCACTTAGCTAGAGGTATCTCCTCAAATTACCCAATATTTTTTCACACTTCAACAGGACTAGTATGATCGGAATTGGGGATATATAAGATCATTAAATGGACAGTGCATATCGGTTAGGATCGTCGTCATCGACAGATAAAGGTTTGATCTAAATCCAAAATTTCAGTGTTCTAGAAACCACCTGTTAGTTAATGAGTGCATCGACGTCGCAGATTTTCGTTAACGTTGTTTTGTTGGTGCCTCTAGGAAAAAGTTTCGATGTCGACCCAAACTATCATACAATGTTGATGTGGAAGAGAAGACATGGAAGTACAGATATTACATGGGGAACATCAAAATATGACATGGGTGATAATCGAGCAATACGGACTACCTACCCGGCAAAACACGTGACGGCTGATTTGACCTTTTTGGCATGAGAAGCGTTTATTTTCGGCGTCGGTGATTTTCTTTAGACATATGTTATCGTTCCATTTCTCCATATTTGTTGATGCCAACGATATATCAGTGATCAGCGATCGACGATTGTTGTTTCCTATGTTGTCAGTTTATCCTTAGGATTTTGTCGATGTCGATGATACATCGACGATTTTTTAGAGAACTTTTTCGTAGGCCGGAATCTTTGATTGGCGCACGACTCTTTTATAAAACAATTTTAAGTTGTGTGTATTTATACTTTATGCCACGCTTACTTAGAGAAAAAGGTTAGTATGTCAACAAACCTCGAACCAAACCAAATGCGATCAATGATAAAATGAAACAGCAGAAAAATCCAATGATCCCTACAAAACTAACTCCATTCAGAAATGACAAAGTGGCACCCAAAAGAGAAAATTCACAAAAACTTGTTTACAGTGTGTTGAGTGCTCAACAGGATGATTACTTCTTACTTAACTAGCAAATAGGGAATGACCCCAAAATGGGAGTGTACCCAGACTTGGACTTGTTATATGTGCCATCACCAGCCCAATCTGAATCTATGAAATCGATGAGATCCAATGCACAACCAGCTACATAGTGAATCCCATAACTCATGGTGCCCTAAACATATCTAAGGATGTGCTCAGTAGCCTTCCAGTGCAGAACATGGGGTTCATGCATGTATCTGGAAACTTATCCTAATGCATATGAGATATTTGGACATGTGTGGGTGAGATACAGAAGACTCCTTACCAATTGTCGATACAAAGTGCTATCCAGTAATGGTGTATCCCTGCCATCCTCAAGTCTGATCCTAGATAACAAGGGTGTACGTGCAGACTTGCAGTCTGTCATGTGGAATCTATCCAAAAGATCGCAGGCATACTTAGCCTGAGAAATTTTGATGCCCGAAGCATCTTGACTAATCTCAAGACCAAGAAAGAAATGAAGTGAACTCATGTTCATCATAGAGAACCTGTGATGAAAAATATCTTTGATCACCACAATGGTTGAAGCAGAGCTACCAGTGATAAAAATATCATCAACGTAGAGTAATAAAATCATCAAAGAGTCAGTATTCCTCAGCATGTAAATATTTACCATCCATCTTTTCATACCCATTGATTTAGCCCATTGAGTCTTGACCCCTAAGATTTAGCCCATTGATTTAGCAATCTGATTTAGCCCATTGAGTCTTGACCCCTAACACCTCATCCACTTTACATGGCTTATAGAGGGATATCTTGGAATTTCTCCTTGACCTAGGGCGAGACCTACCCAATAGAACACCTCGTCAACCCTCCCATACTTAAGCTTGACAAGCCACATAATGTCTTTGAGCTATTAATTGTTTGATATAGTGATATTTGATGCACATGCTTAGATGGATTATTTATTGATTGGATCCACTTATCATGATGTTATGAATTGATATCCTTGGAGGGCATGTTCATTTCTCTTTGTAGGACCTAGCTAGTGGAAAATTTTGGGAGAACAAGCCTAGCTTGGGCTTTCATGGGGCTACAAGCCCACAGATTGGATGTCAGAGGCCCACATGCCAGATGAGAGAAAGATGACTTGGATGGCCTTGATGATGATTTGGAAAACCTATCCCACCCATTACTTGCCAAACGATTTTCTCGGCAGGGGCAAAACATTCCATTTTTGAGCTTGACATCATGATCTTGAGGGCTAGGGCATGGTGGTGAGGTGCCACTCTTTGACACATGGAAGTTTGAGGAGGAGAAGGGTCTTCACCATGATATGAGTGTTTAGATGTTTTACACATGGCCTTTGGAGGCCCACGCATGCTTCTCCAACACCATCGACTTCCTCAAAGTGGCAAAATGTCCCCTAAAGGGGTGACGTCCTCCTAAATTAGGGTTTAATTGTGAAAAAAGTGAAATTATAAGTGAATTGTTTAATATTACTTTGTTAAGGGGGAAAGATTATGGTTGTTGACCCCTAATCTTGTGTTTTACTCCTTATTTTTTGGACAAGCTATGTTAGCTACATTTTGTATAAATAAATATCATAAGATCTCATTTTAATCATAACTCTCCCTCTTGTGAGAGGCCTTGGTCTAAAATTTGCGCCACACTTGGCTCTTTTTAGCTCTTGTGCACTTGTTTATGGCTATGTTTATGAATGGTTGATGGAGGAAGGTCTAGCACTAGCTTTGGATGATGCTTTCTAGCTTTTGTGGTGGATTATCTTGGCATTTCTCTTGATCTTGGTATGGTTTTATATTATTATGCTATCATTTTTCAAGTTCAAGTATTGTTATGCTAGGATCTAGGTGGGAAGTATAAGGACATACACCCCCACCATATCCTTCATCATAGTATTTACTTCATCTCATTAATTTTACAAGGGTTTGCTAAGAGAAGTATAAGGGCATACACCCTCTTAGCTTAAACCCTAGCTTAGAGAAACTTGCATTGGGAAGTAAAAGGGCTTACACCCCCAAAGAGGTAGCTTCTCTCAACTCCTTTTGACTCCATTAACCCAATATTAAAGGCACTAGTCATTGATTTGTTGCCTTGGAGAAATAAAATATTGCATTGGGAAATGTGATTTTCGGTGATTTTTACTTCTTGCAAAGTGGATTATATTCCTTGTGCCTTGGGAACCTCACAGCCACTAGGGTGTCCCCATCTAGGGGCTACTTATTGATGTTGTTACAAAATTTCATCTTCAGCCATTAGGGCTGCAAAAACCCTAACTTACTTGTTTGAATAACTCTCTTATCAACCATTGGTTTTTTCTCAAAGTTTGCACAATTGTTCTCCTTGGTCCAGCACACTTTTTGGAAAAGTTTGAGATTTCAGTGGGTGGTTTTCTTGTTGTAATACATTGAATTCTACATCCATAAGACTGATACAATTTTCTGCAGGCAAGTGTTTATAACAGCCTTATCTTTTATGCTAAGAGTATTGTTTTTTTCATCTTGAGTTTAGCTAATCATTCACTAGTTTTTCTCTTGCATTTTCTACTTGATATTTAGAATTTATTGAGAAGCTTATAATATCATTTTCTTGTTGATATATACTATTATATATTGCTTCAAATTAGGGACAGAAAGATTAAATTGCTGATCCAACTAATATATACTATTGCAAAGTGTGTTTTCTTGTGTCTCGGGTAGGTACAATCATTCAGAGAAGTGTTATACATGGGGGGAAACAATTACTTGAATTGCAAGGCATCTATTTCCACCTTTCACTCCACTTAGACTTGACCTATAGGGGATTCACTTCCATTTACCTCCATCTCAATCCCCCTAGGGTCACCAGGATTGCCTCGCCTCCCTAGATTGACTTAGTCACCCTTGAAGTGTGAGACCTACATCGAGGTGACATTGGGTGAAGGATTCCCAAGTTGTAGCACTTGCCTTGTGGTTGGTTCGCCTTTTCCCAACCTACAACTTGCGTAATAAAATTGTGGCGTCATTGCGGGGGAATATTTTGAAGCTTCTTTGTACCCTAATGACACTTTGGTAAGCTATCCCAAAGCCTTTCCCTTAGCTTGCCGGGCAAGTCCACCCAAGGGACGTTCCCTTTCCACTTTTCTTGATGAGCTCATATTGAAGCTCATCTGGTGACTCCACCTTCCCATAACTCTTCCTTTCCCTCTTTCCCCCTTTCAATCCTTTGATGAGCCTTGATCTCATCTGGCGAATCCATTGAGGTGTCCTTTCAGTCAATGGAAATATGGCACCATGGGATGAACCCCCATTCATAAATTGTTATGCCTCAAAGAAGGAACTTTTACAGATGGAAAAGGAAAAGGTTGCCAATAAAGTTACTAAGGAAATGATGAATCGCATAAGAGAATTATTTCCTACCCTTGATGATGAATAAATGTTCGAAGAACAGACATATGAAGAAAGTTATCAAGAAGAGAACACAATGAGTTGTGACCCTTTTAAAGACCTTGATGATGCTTTATTCCATGAACTTGAAAGTGAAGAAGTGTCGGAGGAAATTTTGGATATGATAGATCCCCTTGAAGAAAAGCAAGCAAAGAACTATGCACTCAGAATCAATCCTCTTGTGATGAAGATGCGATGGAGGAGCTTGTCTCTAAAAAGAAAGAATAATTATGATAAAGCACAACATATTGAGTCACGGCTATCTTTGATCCCCCTTGATGAAGCCAAGGTTGTCCAACCTTGTTCATCTCCTAATGTTGAAGAAGCGATCAATATCGATGATGAAGAATTTGAAAGTCCAGTTGAAGACGTCCATGCCTCTACTCCCCCTAAACACAAAGATGAAAAGATGTTCATTTTCAGTCATATTGATGGTCTTATGAAAGTACCTTTCGATATGGTTGATGCACCTATAGATACTTTCATACAAATTGGCAAACGCAGATGGGATATTAGTTGCTTCATTTTTATAGAGATCCCATTTATGACATTGACAATAGCTCTCAATCAGAAGGGGTTGAAATGTCTTTCTCAGAGGATTGGCCTCCATGCATGTATGATTCAGATGTTTGGAAACCTAGTGATGACATGGGTATATATTTTTTCTTCCCTTTCGAGGATGAATTTTCGCAGCATGATCTTCATTCATCCTTTGGTACATACCCTTTTGAGGATGCAGATTTGTTTTGTGAGGACTTTCGACCATTGTGCTCAGATTTTGAGGAATACCAGGATGTGGCCACCACCTCAGAGCAATCAAAGGCTCATTTTTCAAAGAAGAAGTATTTTCATCTTGGAGATTTCCATAAAGATTCATAGGGAAAGAGGCAATGTTTCTCTACACCTGAGACTGTTCCTTACCTCTTACCCTTTACTACAAAATATCATGCAGTATTCTTCTGATCTCTCATCTCCTCTCAGCCCTCAACAAGCAGTGAGTCTTTATGCGCAGATGAATATGAGCCATCATCTACATATAGTAGCCCCCTTCAGATATCGATTGATAAGTCTTGTAGCTACACTTTCAAGCAAGATGATAGGGCTGATGATTTCTCTTTCTAGTAAGATTTCCTCCCTCCCACCCATATTCATGAGTTTTAATTCATGGTTGATTATATGTCTATGTATCCTCATGATTACTATGTATTGGACTTATCTTTGTTGTTTCACATGATTAAGCATAGGGGAAAATTTCTTTGTTCAATGATCAGGTGGTTGCACTGGTTGTACGATTTCACCTGACACCTTTAAGACTTGATCTTCAGGGTCCCAGGACCCCAGGTAAGTAGGCACAGGTCTACTAGGATATGTTGTGATTCTCATGCACTATACGGCAAGCACAAGTCCCCAAGTAGGACCTAGATGTTATCCCCATTTTGTGGATAACTAAGGAGATCATGTCTTGAGGCCCTTAGGTTGTAGATATGGAGTGTCGAGAAACTACATGACCAACAGTACCCTTCTTCATGGATGGAAAAACCATTCACCACCACAGATGGTCACAGTTTTACAGATGGAATCCACCACACCAGTTGGCTTCCGAAAGACAGTGGGCCTTGCTCCATGAGGTTCAAGTCAGTATTATGGTGAGCATCATTTCAATATTTAACCCATTTGATTATGTAGTATCTTAGATTGCTCTATATTTCATGATATGTGCTTGGACATTATGCCTTTTTCCCTACTTCACCTTGGTGGTTGACATTGTGTCGTAGTAGGTGGTTCTCCTTGGGGATGGGTTTTCTACTGGGAACTCCCTTAATGAGTCATCATACCATTCTCAGCCATCCTTACCACTTTCCACCATTGTTCCCCATCGTTTCCTTATATCTTGGTATTTTAGGATGTATTGACCCAAGAAGGGGTTGTCCCTCATTCTATGGGAAGAAGGGGCTAAAGGCCCAGAGGGGTTGGTGTTGGGTAAAAGATTAAATCCTTATATAAACCTTTCATATGCTTCACCCGGGGATCACCCAAGAAATCAATGAAATGCTTATCTTTGAATAAAGGGGACCCACGATAAAATAAAATGCTTAAAAGTTTAGTTGAAGGATAGGAGGTCTCATCACGAGCAGACCTATCACGTCGATGGATATCTAGTCTTATGGCATTGTCATCATTTGGCCACCAAACCAAGGCAATGGCTCTCAGTTGCATGGTTGAAAGAAAGGAATTCGCATCATGAGCCAGCCTTCTCATTTCCATTAGGTGTTTGTGGGTGACATTTCCACCACCTGGTCACCACGCCAGGGCAGTTACCTTCAACCTCTCCTTATGCTATATTGAAATAAAATAAAGAAAGAAAGATAAAAGTCAATTTTTGGGCTTGGAAAAAGTGCATTGTGGATGAAGGTACCACACACCCTCTACAAAGGCACCCATGAATGAGGCACTATGACCCCTTGTATGTCATGATCCCTATGCCCATTGAGTCTTGACCCCTACCACCTCATCCACTTTACATGGCCTAGAGAGGGATATCTTGGAAGTTCTCCTTGACCTAGGGAAAGACCTACCCAATAGGAAACTGCGTCAACCCTCCCATACTTAAGCTTAACAAGTCGCATAATGTCTTTGAGCTATTAATTGTTTGATGTACTGATCTTTGATGCACATGCTTGGATGGATTATTTATTGATTGGATCCACTTATCATGTTGTTATGAATTGAGATCCTTGGAGGGTGTGTTCATTTGTCTTTGCAAGACCTAGCTGGTGGACAGTTTTGGGAGAACAGTCCTAGCTTGGGCTTCCATGGGGCTACAATCCCACAGGTTGGATGTCAGGGGCCCGCATTCCAGATGAGAGAGAGAGATGACTTGGACGTCCTTGATGATGATCTAGACAACCTATCCTGCCCATTACTTGCTAAACGATTTACCCAGGAGGGGAAAAATGTTCCATTTTTTAGCTTGACGTCATGATCTTGGGGGCTAGGTCATGGTGGTGAGGTGCCACTATATGACACGTGGAAGTTTGAGGAGGAGAAGGGTCTTCACCATGATATGAGTGCCTAGATGATTGACACATGGCTTTTGAAGGCCCACCCATGCTTCTCCAAAACCAACGACTTCCTCATAGTGGAAAAACAACCCCTAAAGGGGTCACGTCCTCCTAAATTAGGGTTTAATTTGAGTAAAAAGTGAATTTTTAAGTGAATTGTTTAATATTACTTTGTTAAGGGGGAAACATTAGGGTTGTTGACCCCTAATATTGTGTTTTACTCCTTATTCTGTGGACAAGCTATGTTAGATACATTTTGTATAAATAAAGATCATAAGATCTCATTTTAATCATAACTCTCCCTCTTGTGGGAGTCCTCGGTGAAATTTTCGCTAGCTTTGGATGATGCTTTCTAGCTTTGTGGTGGATTATCTTGGCATTTCTCTTGATCTTGGTATGGTTTTTTACTATTATGCTATCATTTTTCAAGTTCAAGTATTTTTATGCTAGGATATGGGTGGGAAGTATAAGGACATACACCCCCACCATAGCCTTCATCATATTATTTGCTTCATCTCATTAATTTTACAAGGGTTTGCTAAGAAAAGTATAAGGGAATACACCCTCTTAGCTTAAACCCTAGCTTAGAAAAACTTGCCTTGGGAAGTAAAAGGGCTTACACCCCCAAGGAGGTAGCTTCTCTAAGCTCCTTGTGACTCCATTAACCCAATAGTAAAGGCACTGGTCATTGATTTGTTGCATTGGAGAAATAAAATATTGCATTGGGAAACGTGATTTTTGGTCATTTTTACTTCTTGCAAAGTGGATTGTATTCCATGTGCCTTGGGAACCTCATAGCCACTAGGGTGTCCCCATATAAGGGATACTTATTTCTTTTGTTACAAATTGCATCTTCAGCCATTAGGGCTGCATAAACCCTAACTTACTTGTTTGAATAACTCTTTTATCAACCATTGGTTTTTGTTCAAAGTTTGCACACTTGTTCTCCGTGGTCCAACGCACTTTTTGGCAAATTTTGAGGAGATTTCAATGGCTGATTTTCTTTCTACAATACATTGAATTTTACATCCATAAGGCTGATATAATTTTCTGCATACAAATGTTTATAACAGCCTTATATTTTATACTAAGAGTATTGGTTTTCCCATCTTGAATTTAGCTAGTCATTCATTGGTTCTTCTCTTTCATTTTATACTTGATATTTAGCATTTATTGAGCAGCTTATAATATCATTTTCTTGCTGATATATACTTTTATCTATTTTTACAAATTAGGGACAGCAAGATTAACTTGCTAATACAACTAATATATATTATTGCAAAGTGTCGCTTCTTGTGTCTTGGGTAGGTACAAACATCCAGAGAAGTGTTATACCTGTGGGGAAACAATTACCCTAATTGCAAGGCATATCTTTCCAAATTTCACTCCACTTATACTTGACCTATAGGGGCTTCACTTCCATTTCCCTCCATCTCCACCTCAATCCCCCTAGGGTCATTGGTATCACCTCCCTAGAGTGACTTAGTCACCCTTGAAGTGTGGGACCTACATCAAGGTGACATTGGGTGTAGGATTCCCAAGTTGTAGCACTTGCCTTGTGGTTGGGTCAGGATTTTCCCAACCTACAACTTGCACTATAACAAGGCCATAGAGTGACATCTTTAGTCTGCATACTAAAGATGAGTTATGAATGAACCCCTATGGTTTCTCCATGTAGATATCCTCTGAAAGATCATCGTGAAGAAAATCATTCTTCACATCCATCTGGTGAACTTCCCATCCTTTGGCTATGGCAATGGCTAGAACCAAGCGAATGGATTCCATCTTTTCTATAGGAGAAAATGGCTCATCATAATCTATCCCATGAATCTATTGAAATCCTTTTGCAACTATTCTTTCTTTATACCTAATCACCTAACCATCTGTTGCTCTCTTGGTCCTATAGACACATTTGCATCTGACAAGTTTCCTCCCTAATGGAAGTGGAACCAAATCCCAAGTTTGATTCTTTAGGAGTGAGTCATACTCCTCTTGCATGGCTTCTTTCCGTAACGGATTTCCCACGGCCTTATATTAGGTCTGTGGATCTGAATATTGAACCATATAGAAATGCATGGGAATCGTAGGTTCAGAAGCTTAAAGTACATGAGAGGGATCCTCATGCTGATATCAAGTCCTCAAATTCAATGGATTCCCTTAAAGGTTTCCTGCTAACTGAAGTGTGGATTGTTCCCACTTGGGCATCTGTTGAAGCTCTGATGCTGGCTCCTCATCTGGATGTACTACCTGCTCAAATCCATGTAAAAAATCCTCTAAATTTGAGTCTGAATCTGAGTCTAAATTTGAGTGTATGGAATCATCATCTCTGATGTCTGGAACTGATGGAGGCACAAGAGTATCTGCATGTTCCACTGGAGGTGCATGCAAATGACTCTCCTCAAATTGAACATTGAGCTCAAAGATGAGTCAGTAGTTAGAGGGATCAATCAACCTGTACCCCTTCACATCATCTTGATATCCCACAAAGATGCAAGGTGTTCTTTGTGGATCTAATGCTTTCCTCTTTTCAGAAGGAATATGGGCCCATGCACAAGATCGAAAGATGCATAAGTGTGTGACATCTGGTTTGTCACTTGTCCAAGCCTCAAAAGGTGTCATTCCCCCAACATATATATGAGGAGATATGTTATGTATATAAGAAACACAGTTAAGTGCCTCATCCCAAAGCTTGGAAGGAAGAGACCTTTCATGCAACATGCAATTGGTCATCTCCTTGAGAGATTTGTTCTTCCTTTCAACAAATCCATTATGTTGTGGAGTGTATGGAACTATATGTTGCAACTAGATACCAGCCTCAAGACAAATATTTTGAACATCTTTGTTGATATACTCCCCCCCATTGTTTGTACGGAGGATATTTATTTTCTTCCTAGTATGTGTTTCTACTGGAGCTTTGAAGTATTTGAGATACTCAAAAACTTCAAACTTTTTCCTAAGAAAATAAACCCAAGTATAGTGTGAGTAATCATCAATTAATGTAAGGACATACCTTGCTTTCTTCATGGACGGATGTGGAAATGGACCCATGAGATCACTATCAACAAGCTCCAAGGAAGAGGAGTCTCTCATAGCCTTCCCTTTTCCAAACTTCTCTTCAGGATGTTTTCCAAGAATGGAGTCTTCACAAACCCCTTCAGAAAAGTAAATATTTGGCAAGCCTTTGACCATTCCTTACTTGAAAATTCATTGCATGTACCCGAAGTTTAAATGACCAAATCTCTCATGCCATACTCTACTACTATCATCAACATGTGTTAGCAGTAAGGAGGATTTATGGTCAACAAACTTAGTGAATTTATACAACCTCGATTTGTGATCTACCTCACCAATTGCAATAAATAAGTTACCATGCATGTCAAGTATAGAAATTGAATCTGATGTAAATTCAACCTTTTTACCTTTCTAAGTGATCTGATAAATTGAGAGCATATCCATAGAAAGATTTGGAACATATAAAAAATTCTCAAAACTTCCATTAGGGAGTTCCACTCTCCCCTCTCCTGCTACTGCTACTAGAGTATCATCCTCCATGAGAATAGGGGGTCACGAGCATGAGCTCAAAGAAGTAAAAACTTCCTCTTTTGTTGCCATATGATATGATGCACCAGAATATATAATCCATGAATTAGATGAGGAATTAATTGCAACAAGAGCACGATGATTACCTTTCTTAGATGCAAGATATTCTTCCTTATTCTTCTTGGTTCCTTTTGGAATGAAGTTTCCAAGGCTGTTTTGTTGTAGTACTTGAGCCATAAGATTGATTTGTTTCTTCATGCATGTGGATTCATCATGATTCGGTTTATTGCAGTAAGTGCACTTCCTTCCCTTCTTCTTCTTCTTCTTCTTCTTCTTCTTCTTCTCTTTGGAACCTGAACCTGAAGAGTCTTTGGAACTTGAACTTGAAGAATCCTTGAAGGGTTTGAAATATACCTCCTTCTTTGGCTCTGGATGTTGTGATTTCCCCTTTCCTTTATGTTTGGATGATCCTTTTCCATCATGCATGGTGAGCACATGTGCTTTAGGATCCTTGATTAGGCCCATCTAAATGAGTTTTTACTTCTCATGTGTGAGAGAATCAATGAATTGATCCATGATAGGCATCTTCCAATTTGTTCCCATGAGATACATGCCTGAATGGAAAGTGGAAACATAGACAATGTATTTTGGTCCTAGCTTGGCAAAGATTGTTAGAATAAGTTGGTCCACTTGTTTAGACTTATCAATACCACAAGATGTTAAGCTCAATATCAAATATTTAAACTTGGTAAAGAAATCTTGTATATTATCAAAACTTTTAGAATCCAAAGTATTCAACTCTACCTCAAGCATATGACCTCTCATCCGATCTTGCTTTCCAAATAGACTTTCCAAGGTGGTCCAAATATCGTTTGGAGTCTTGCATGTGGAAACATGAAACCATAGATCAGTTGAAATCAATTCAAGAATAATTCATGTGGCTTCATCCTTTCAGTTCACCCATCTCATCTTCTTAATTGTTGATGTAGGTTTTGTTTCTGTCCCCATTGTCAAGTTGTACAGCCATTTCCTTCTGAGTTGGAATTATGCCTTCAGATTAAACTCAAAATAGTTGTATGGTGTGAGTATTACCACCAAGTTTGACTGTAGAATAGTTGTCATATCCATCTCTCCCACTGTGGCTGAGAACCCCTAAAAGTTTACTCTCAATCTGCAAGTGAAAAACTAAGAAATCACTGCAGAAAGGGCACTTTAAGTGGAAAATTCAAATCAGTTTCAGGAGGTGATCTTCTGAATTATTTTCTGAGAAAATGGTAAGGAATTTCTCCAAACGGTTGAAAACCCTCTTGCAGAATAGGTCTATTTACTTCTCTTATGACCCATTTCCTCAAAAAGTGAATATTTTGGGTGAAATAACTGCAAACAAAAAGGTTCTTTTAGAGGTGGTCGCACCTTCCCTTAAGAGACAAAGCGACCAGTTTTGGTTGGTAGCCCTTTTCCAGTGTATTGGGAGCGACCTGGTCACCCTTTTTCCAGTTTCTAGGGTGTGAACAACCCAAAATTTGAAAAATTCATAAGTTTGGGTGCAACTGTCACTCCTTTCAACAGGGAGAGGGTGCAACCATGTCCGTTACATAGATTTTCTTGTCGAAACTTTGATTTCCTTATTCTTTGGCTTGTATGGCTTTCTCCAAGAAGCGTAGCTCTAATACCATGTCAATGTTTCATCGAAACCTGCACATGATATCTAGCTAAAGCAAGTACAAACAAAGCTTATCAAGAAAGGAAGATAGATTCAATATGGAAGAATGAGAAAATATATTCACAACTCCAATGAGATGATGATTGATACATAGATGATGATCAATATGATACAATGAATGAGTGGAATACACTCATATATAGGACATAACATTCCATAATTAAGAAAATAAATCAAGCAGATAGCTTTCCTTAGGAATGCATGCATGCATAATAGTGATGGTAAAAATAGAACTAGTCAGTTAATTCCCACTAAACTAGTGTGTCGAAAATAGTAATTTTTCCAACATTTTTCCCTTGTGACCCTTTGTAATAAATTCACCATGTTTGGCAAGGCGTAATTATCTTTAAGGGTCAATTGGTTGATATTTATGAAATCCACACATAGCCTAATCTCACCATTTTTATTTCTAAATACCACCAAATTAACAAGCCATGATGAATGTTTGGTAGGAGCAACAATTTTAGCTTCGAGCATCTTCTCAAGCTCCTTTTTTATAATAAGGATTTGTTGGGTTGATTCTCCTTAACTTTTATCTAAAAGGTTTATCATCCTCCTTTAAATGGATAGTATGTTGAATGATATCACCTTTGTAAACATTTAGGTCATCATATGACTAAGCAAACACATCCCTATACTCTTGCATCATGAACTATTCTAATCGCTTTCTCTCTTTTGCAGAAGTACCCCTTCCAACCTTAATCATTTTGGGACTTACTTTGGTTCCAATGTTAATTTTGAAGTAGACATTAAGAGTACTTACTTATTTCTTTGGATTATACCTATCATGACAATAAAAAATCTTTTTCAAAGGTACTAGGCCATTTGTGATTTCTTATCATCTCCCAACTCAACTTCCTCAACTTGACCACTTGTCTCATTGAAACTTCTCCAATCATCTTTTCTATTGGCAAATTCTCAGAAGTTGTTTATAAATATGATTACTTACGAATCATTTTAGAATACTTTCCAATGCTCAATGTTGGGAAGGGWGCACYAGATGGATATTTCTTCYAACTAGTTGACCACTCGATTATAGATTATAAGAGTACAGTGATCCACGATACAGAGGTGAGTTATAATAATGGAAACGCTCAGTATGTTGGAGATATTRYGCACTYGCCCAAGTAATTATTTTCCTAAGGTAGATAGTCCAATGTTGAGGGTGTTTCAATATATGAGAATATTATTTCTTGAGAATATTCCCCTACAAATTAGGGTGCCTTCCCTCTCCAGTTCARAGTCAATTACACCTCAGTTAGACTAGTGGAGRTCACTCATGCATGCAACCTCTATTTTATCACCAGCAGYTGCATGTTCACCTCATTTTCCTCACCAGGAGTGTGCATATCTCATGCATGTGGCCAAGAGGGCATGTATATTGTGATTGCATGTGTTTCTCTCACTTTCACACATGTGACTCGRTTAACTAATGATTGCATGGACCARTTAACTYRAACTAGGTGGCATATTAMTTYAGTTTATGTCAGTGAGTGTCTAGWTATCTCTAGATCACTACTATGGCACWTTAGTTACTCATGTAGCCTATATCTATTGTAAATTATTCACTCTTTGAGTGTGGAATATATTTAATGMAATTATTTCATTCTAYWCTCTTCTCTTCTCTCTCACAAGGTTTGTGTGTTCATTTTCTACTAGCTAGGTTTGTTGTGAAAACTTCACATGGTATCAGAGCCTTGATTGCMWAGAGAAAGCACATAAGCATTTATATTTGTAGGTATAGGAGGAAGATGCAGTCATAAAATATGGATTACTCATCRGCAATACTTCTCACGCCTCGTAACTACTTCRAGTGSAAGCTAAAAAAWTTGCAACAACTCATATGCATAGGCTTGTAGTGGATCACCATGGAAATAGAAGTAGAGCCTGATAYTGYCRATGAGAAAAATGATTTTCTCAAAACACAAGGCATGGCTCTCAGACTTATCTRTGTTTCCATTTCTCCTAAACTACACTATCATGTAGAGGAGGAATCACTCTCAACTATGTAYRAACTATGGACCAAATTGGAGGTTCTATTCAGGAATAAGGAAGATTGTGAMGATTGCATGCAGAAGATTGATAAKATAGAGCTAGCAGAAAATCMATCRGAAGATCAATCCTCTCAGTTTGAAGAGCCTTCTACACAGGTATCTACAAAAMTTTTTGTTCCATTCATTTGAGATCATGTCTACTMTATTTCAAATATTTTTTTTGAATCACATGCAGAATATATCATGCATYCATCTCAGGAGCCACATACAAACAGATTCACTTYAGGAGCGMCCTGGAAATGCCAACATTGGATCAATTTATTAAAKCTCTCATGCATGAGCAAGATAATCTCATCAAAATGGGGATAATCAAGGGACCCAATGCGCATGCACTTGTTGTGCATGAAAGCARTGACACTTCCAATTCAAAGTCCAAGCAAAAAGGCAAGGGAAAGGCACATGCAGAGCCAAAAAAGGAAGGGTACTCCAAAACCTTTGATGATTCCTCGGGCTCTAAAGGTGGAAAAGGAAAGAAAGGGAAGACCAAATGTGGTTKCTACAACCGTGGTTATCAYCCMRAGTCTTCATGCATGAAGAAGCAGATTGATCAGATGGTGTGGATTCTTAAGGAGAAWAACCTCGAGGATCACATTCTYGAAGCTTCCAAAAAGAAGYCRGAAGATGAAGACAAATGAGGTAACTCTCATGAACTRATTTCCATTATCTCTTCTCCTTATGCATGAATCTTATATTCAGGCACATCCYGCCATATGGAAACAATAGAGAATGTTTTATCTTCTATTTTTGCATGCATGCAGGGTCCTCCCATCCTCATGGGAGATGATATCCTAGTTGAGGTCATTGGCCAAGGGAGAGTAGAACTYCCACATGGAATTTTTGATAATGTCTTGCATGGTCCAAAACTCTCCATGAATATATTATTCGTTTATCATATAACACATTCTGGTAYAGGAAAAAGGGTGAAATTCACATATGATTWTGTAACCATATCTGATATGCRTGATAAMTCTCCAATTGTTGTTGGTGAGGTAAYCCACCAATCTCATTTGTATACTTTTAGTARTTTCATTGYYAAATCTTATTCTTCTTTACTACTAATGCATGATGATGATACTAGTAGATTATGGCATGAGATATTCGRYCATCTAAACTTTGAATACATGYARCAATTATGMAAACAGGATATGGTCATCRGYTTGCCCAACATACACTTTTCCAAAGGGAGTTTGTCAAGGATGCATTATTAGCAAACATCCTCAAGAGAAKTTTGAGAAARGGAAGGCCTGGAGCRCCCCCTCTCCTTTGGAGTTCATCMAYAGTGATCTGATGGGACCCTTTCCCCATCYGTCCATCAGCAAGGSMGGGTACATGCTTACATTTATTGATGATTTCTCATGATACACTTGGGTCTATTTTCTCAGGAAAAAGTATGCGGTTTTTTAGCATCTCAAAGACTTCAAAGCACATGCARAGACTCAATAKAGGAKAAAGATCATAATCATCCGCATAGAAAATGGGGGSGAATGGMCAACCAAGATGTMCAACATCTTTGTTCAGAGGTAGGTATACAAATGTCGCACATAGTACCTTATGTTGACCACCTAATCAACTAGGGGGTCAACTCCATGTACCATGAAGATATGCATCATCAGATGCTACCAAGTCAGAGACTTACTGGTTCTACAAGGCATGTTTTGGCCTTCAGCTCTTATTTTTGCATTGGAATTTCCACTCCCCTGCATGGGATAATAATGTAATAGGTCTGCATGGATCATAGTTAGGTCAGTTACCTTAGGACTTCATCATTAGAGGAGTCCCTTTACAGAGTGTTTTTTTTCCTCAAGTTATTAATTTGGACTAACCAACCTTATTAATTTCCCTTGAGTTTTTCACTCCCACAATAATTCATCCAAAGTGGTGAAAGGCATTCTAATGATTTCGTCCTCTGGTAACTAATGTCTAGGAATGTTGTAAATGACCATGTAAGACATCTCTCAAAGTTTTGCGTAATTTCGTCGAGTCTAGATAGGATTTTTTTAATTTATTAAAATTGCCTAAGTTGGGTAATTTTAATTAAAATTTGATGAAAGATGTAAAAACCGGGTCCTTGGGATTTTTCTAGGGATATTTGTGTTCAAAATAAATGGAATGAGACCCCCTACACCCTTGGACCAAGTTTCATCTTAGTTTGACAAGTTTTTCTTTGGTAGATTTTCAATAGTGTTGTTGAGAAATCTATATGAGTAGAGTAGTAGATTAGAAAATTAGTTTGTTTGATCTAGCTTACTTGCTCACCATTTGCTCTCATTGCGTAGATTGTTTCACAAGTTGCAGGTTATCTCAAGGGTTTGCAAGGCTAGCTTTGAGTTGGAAGCTTTCCTTCATAACCCAACTTGAACCTCCTTACTTTCTAACATTCATTTTCTGTTCATTACATTTCAAAATTTTGGGTTTGCTAACACTCTAAAATAGGTCAATCAATTATTTTATTTGCTGAAATTTGTATGCAGAAAATTTCTATGTAAAAACAGAAATTTTCTTTGACTTTTTGTGTGTTTTGCAACATTTCCAGCAAGCAATAGCTTGTTGTTTTTTGCAAATTCTCGCCAATACAAGGGGAAGTGTTGCCCAAATTAGGACACAAAACACTCAAGGAAGGCCTCACCTTGTTGGGTAACAATACCCATCTCTTCTCTCTCATTTTCTAGCATTGTAGCAAGCCCTAGCGAGTCCCTAAGAGGCTTGCATTCTTGTTAATAATTTTTTGCAATTTGTTATTAAATTTGTTCTTGCATCTTGGTGTGAGCTTGGCTTAGCCAACCCCCAAAACCGTGAGGTTAAGTAGTCCTTTAAATTTCTACAAATATTTCTTTATTTGTTTTCCCCACTTGTCATTAGGACAAGGTTGTGTGGCTAGGTTGTTTTAGCATTTTACTTCATTCATTTCACCCCTCTTTGGCACAAAATAGGAAGGCTTGCCTCCACCTTGTGCCATTGTATGTGGTTTGTTTAGTGTAGTTTTACTTCTTTCAAGCATTTACATTTTATTGTTTCCTATACCTTGGAGTGAGATTGGCTTAGCCAACCCCCAAAATCATATGGCTAGTATAATGGTTTACTTCTAATGTATTTAATGGCTTAAAAATTATCTAGAAGTAGAAGTAAAACACATTAATACTAGATTAGGCCCATGGAGGCAAAGTGATCTATTTCATGTTATTTCAATCTTTCATTTGCAAGTTTCCATTTCATCAAGTACTTGTTTCTAGTTCGTAATCTTTCACAAGCACCTTTATTTTCTTGCAAATATCATGAGCATGTTCTACATGGTTTAAGGCAACTTATATTTCATTTCTTGCAAGTTATTGTTAAAGTTATTTTCATGCTTTTTCAAGTTATATCTTGTGGTTAAGCACTTTCAATATTTGCAAGCATTCCAATTTCATTTTTGGTTCAAGCACCTAACTTTTGGCAAGCAACATCTCGCCTAACACACTAACTAACTCAATCTATCCTAGTTTCATAGGCCTAAAATTTATTAGACTTAATAGGACACTCATTATTAACCCAACTTTTCCACTTAAACTGGGACTAAAAGGAAGCAATGGAAGGTGATAGGTCGAGGACGATCTCGTGGTGCTCAGCGTCCTTTTCGGGAGTACTTCTTTCCTTGGGTTGACCTATGGAGCTAGGGTGGTGCCTTGTTTGCCTCACTTCTTGAGCACCCAACAACTACTTGGTACAAGTGGGGGGGGGTCTTGAGGTTGAAACTTAGTTAGGATTCAATCATTTGTTGGAAATACTAAGACAACTGAGAGGGGGGGGTGAATCAGTTGCTACTATGCTTAAACAATTTTATGCCTATTGAAATATTATTAATGTTCTCCAAGTGATCATCAAGATTATGCAAGTCATGAACAGCAGAAATAATAAATATCAATCACACATATGATATACATAGAGACAGAGATTCAGGAGGAAACCCATAAAGGGAGAAAACCTCTTCTTCTTAGAATGATAGGCAGTCTTTTAAGTTTTGTACATCATCAATCTTTGAGCACCAACTCAAAATGAGGCTACAACCTCTTCTTTAACAAGCTGCAACTTGTAGAGAGCACCAACCCTCTGGTTTATCTAGCACCCACTATAAGGAAGCACCAACTCCCTAAGTGTTCCAGTACCGACTGGATGGAAGAACCAACTTCCAGTCACACATGCACCAACATGTATAACAGAGAACAATGGTTCTCCCTTGCACCAGCCTACCACCCTGGTTTTTCTAGCTGCAACTAGATGGAAGCTACAACTTCCTGTGTTCAAGCACTCAGTTGAAACTCTGAGGACAACAGTCCTCCCTAGCACCACCCTACTTCTGTCTATTCATTATTGGCTCCACTTGCTATCTCTCTCCATCTACTCTTCCTTTGTTCTTATCATGCTCTTAGGTTCTCATACAGTCTTCTGTTTTCACCATTTATGCTCTGTCCAGCTTATGTTCTTCATATCTGCATCTTTTCGGCTCTGTTTCTGTTATCTTCTTGATCACATATAGTTCAACTTATTTTACCGAGAAACAACAAGCTACCTTTGTCGCAACATTTTTCCTTTATTCCTTCTCTCATCATCTGTTACACTCCAAATCTCCAACGCTCGAGTCAGGAATCTCAAACCACTCAAGAAAAATGATTCCAATGCCCAGAACAATGATTCAGTTAGTGTAACTAAATCGTAACTAATCAAGAAACTACGAAGTGAGACAGCAACCCATCGATCAGATTTCGTTTAATCAGCATTGTTAGATTATACACACAGAGGACTTTGTTGAATTTTCAATGGTAAACCTTCGATGTGGATCCTAGCAGCACTAGATCCTTCCCCTATCTTCTCTTGATGTGACCTTGGGCAATGATCTCATGTGACCATGCGATTACGGGCGTGGCCAAAGGTGGTTTGAGGGCAACCTGCTTTTCGCCCCCCAATTCACTACAAATCTCCACGTGTCCTTTCTCGAAAACCGTGGTTTCGATTGTGGCCCACCTTCAACATTTTAAAGTTTACACATCTTCAATCCTCACAATGCGATGAGACCATCCATCTCACGATATTGACGGTGCTCCTGAACTAACGGATCAGATCTAACCTTCTTAAATCAACAGCGGTGATTTACTTCATGATCTGAACTTCGCGAGTTTCAAATCTCAAACCCTGCTTTCCTCCGTACACCAATCTTCTAGATCGATGATATGCGGACACTTGTCCTTATTAATCTACGACTCTGCCTCTACTTCAGGAATTTGACCTTTCAACCAGATCAACGATTTTGTGACCCCTTTCTCGATCAACGGTGGAGATCTACTTCGGGTCTCCACGCTTCTGAAATCTCAAGTCTCAAACTTCACTTCCCCTCGAAGTATGCATATTCCTGCCACGTGTCCTCTTGAATCGGATGATTGAGGCTTACTTTGGGTCTTTACTCGAAGTCCATAGGTTTACGCCACGTCTTTTCTGGATCAGACGACCAAGATTCACTTCGGACGATCTGACGCTTGAGATCTTCTTCGAACAATATGACAATTGAGATCTACTTCGGATGATCTGGCAGTCGAGAATTTATTTCATCTCTCTGGACTTTAGGGATTTCAAATCTCAAACTGACGCTTTGGATCACAAGTCCCATATTCACTTTGGATGATCTGATGCTTGATATCTTCTTCGGATGATCTGGCGACTGAGATTTACTTCGGATGATTTGGCGGTTGAGAATTTCATTCGACTCTCTGGGCTTCAGGTTTTTCAAATATTAGACTGAAACTTCTTGAAGTGATTTCTCTGGAGCTCATGATCTGTCGCCACGTAACCCTCTGGATCTAACGGTTGAAATTTACTTCGACTCTCCGAACTTTGGGAATTTCAAATATCAAATTGAAAAATATTTAAGTGAGATTTTTCCAGAGCGTAACCTCCTCCCATATTTAGACCCGAAACGAATGCTTTTCGTTTGATCAAGATCTTATATCAATGGCTCGATCTGTCTGCGATGCAGCTTTGCCTTGGATTAAATCCAACGGCTCTCCATCTTCTCTTATCCTATCCTTCCACTTAATTTGATCCGACGGTTGATGAATATTCGGATAATCAAATTCTCAAACCTTGTGCCCCATTTATCCTATCCTTCACTTGATTTGATCCGAAAATCATGAAGACTCTCAAAGTAGATCCATGATCAAGGATTTTGATCTTGATCATGTTTTTGTACTGTGCTTTCCCTTCTGACCTCTGATCTCTGCATATTGTTCGCTTCTCCTCCTGAGCTTATGATTTTCCTGTTTGTCATCGTCGTTGTTGTTCTTGCCATCAATGGCAAGCACACGCTTCCTGTAAAACATGCCAACAATCTCCCCCTCTGGCATTGATGGAAACCTTGAAAGGTTGCACTATTCTTTGTAGACCTCCAACTGTAGCATCTAGACCACACCTTTTCTCCCCCTTTGACATCAATGTCAAAGAAAACATGCTCCCCCTGAGTTGTTGCAGTACTTTTTTGGAGGTATCAGATATTCGACCAACACATATTCCCCTTGACAGGATGGACTCTCTTAGGTGAAAGAAGGGATGACACCCAACTTCTGATGGAGATATTCAAATGGTGTCTTGGCTAGGGGTTTAGTAAAGATGTCTGTATTTTGTTCTGTGGAAGGAATATAATTCAACTGAACAACTTTGTTTGTAACCTACTCTTTGAGAAAATGATACTTTATTGGTATATGATTCGTCTTTGAATGGAGAATGGGATTCTTAGAGACACTAATGGCACTGGTGTTATCATAGTGAAGTGGAATTGGATCAGTATAAGTTACCTTCAAATCTGCAAGAGTTTGTATCATCCATAAAATATGAGTGCAGCAAGTAGCAGCAGCAATGTACTATGCCTCTGTAGTTGATAATGAAATAGATCCTTGCTTCTTACTAAGCCATGCTATTAACGAATCACCTAAGAAGAATTCACCTCCACTGGTGATCTTTCTCTCATCCAAATAGTTTTCCCAATCAGCATCTCGATATGCAGTTAATTGAAAATTCTGATTTCTAGGATACCAAAGACTATAATTCATTGTACCCTTAAAATATTTGAATATCCTCTTGACAGCTGCTAAATGACTTTGTTTAGGAGTAGACTGATAATGACCTACCATTCCAACAGCTTGCATTATATTAGGATGGGATGTTGTGATGTACAGAAGACTGTCTATCATTGATCGATATGTTCTTTGATCAGCATCAAGTGTAATATCATCTTTGCTGAGCTTGCAACCAACTACCATAGGTGTACTAACAGGAGAGGAATATTCCATCTGAAACCTCTTTAACATCTCTTTCAAATACTTCTCTTGAGAGATAAATATCCATGTAGAACTCTAATTGATTCGTACACCAAGAAAATATGACAGTTCTCCTATCATGGACATCTCAAACTCAGTCTGCATTGAATTAGCAAATCACTTAATTGAAGGGTCATTAGTGCATCCAAAAATAATGTCATCTACATAAACCAAAACAACTAATAAATCATCACCTTCAGACTTAATGTACATATTATTGTCAATAGTACCTTTCTTGAACCCTTTTTCATGTAGAAATTTGTCAAGTCTATAATACCAGGCTTGTGGTGCCTGTTTCAGTCCATATAATGCCTTTTTCAACTTACAGACATAGTCAGGATTATATGTCAGTGAAAATCCTTCAGGTTGCTCCACATATACATCTTCTTCTATATCTTCATTAAGAAATGTTGACTTAACATCCATCTAATATACTTTAAAATTCTTGTGACATGCATAGGCAAGAAACATTATGATGGCTTCCAATCTTGCCATTGAAGTAAAGGTTTCATCAAAAGCATGTCCTTCAACTTGTGCATACCCCTTACAGACCAATCTAGCTTTATTCCTAACAATTTTTCCTTGTTCATTCATTTTTTTCTTAAACACCCATTTGGAGCCAATTACATTCTTATTTGCAGGTCTAGGAACAAGCTCCCAAGTATTGTTCTTCTCAATTTGATCTAGTTCCTCACTCATTGATTTTAACCAATTTACATCTTTAATGGCTTCATTAAAGTTCTTGGGTTCCACCATGGATATGAAGGCTATATGTGATTGGTAAGTGTCTTTGATTATCCTTCTCCTAGTTTGTACACCTTTGTCTTTCTCACCAATTATTTGACTTGCAGGACGATTCTTTTGAGTAATTCTAGAGGAAGGATTTGATGTTGTCTGTTGATTTGAGTCTACCTGAGTATTTGTATCTTCATCTGACTCGGAGTCTTATTTTTCTGATTCTTGGACCTGTTCATCTTCAACTTCAACTATATCATTTGTTGTTGATTCAGCGCTACTTACATCTCGTGTCGGGATTTATTCATCAACTTTTATGTCAATACAATCAACCAATTTATGTAGCCTCTTATTATAACATTTGTATCCTTTACTGTTTGTAGCATACCCTAAGAAGATACCTTCATCAGCCCTATCATCATATTTGCCAAGATTTTCATCAATATTCTTGATATAACACTTACTCCCAAAGACTTTAAAATGATTGATTGAAGCAGGTCTTCCAAACCATAGTTCATAACGAGTCTTGTCACTTTGTGTCCTGAGATGAGCTTTGTTAAGAATATGTACAGCTGTATGAATTGCTTCTACCCAATATGTCTGAGCAATATTCTTTTCATTCATCATTGATCTTGCCATATGCTGAACAGATCTATTCTGCCTCTCAACTACTCCATTTTGTTGTGGAGTCCTTGGAATAGTATACTCTCTTTTGATCCCATGTTTATCACAAAACCCTTTGAAGTCTCCTGAACTAAACTCTCCTCCTCTATCGGACCTTATTGTCTTCAATATTTTTCCTATTTGATTCTCAGTCAGAGCCTTAAACACTTTTAATTTTTCAAATGCTTCAGATTTTTCTTTCAGAAAGGAAACCCATGTAAGCCTAGAATAATCACCAATAATCAACATGAAATAATTTTATTTTCATGTACCTTCCTTCCTTGATGGTCCACATAAATCCATATGTACTAATTGAAGAGGTTTCTCTTTTGATGCAAAGTTCTTAGATTTAAACTGTGTCCGAGTGAGCTTTCCTATTTGGAAAGGTTTGCACACAGAATCATATGGATTTGATATTTTTGGAATATCTTTTACTGCCCAACTGTTTCTAAGTTTGATTAGATGATCAAAATTTAGGTGTCCAAGTCTCCTATGCCATAACCAGCTTTCATCATACTTGCTTAAGTGACATTCTTCTTTTTCTTCTTTCAAAACATAGACATTGTTTTATCCTTGGATCTGCTTTGTAATTCTTTAGATGGCAGTTTGCAGCTTTGTGGCCGAAGTTATGACAGTTATAGAATTCGAGCTCATTGTTCAATAGGTTAAAGTGATTGGTGAAACTTTTTCTACTCATTGGTTGTTTAGTTCTATGTTGCAAAGATTGTTTATTTCTTGATCTCCTTAGTTGCATGTTTCTAAACTTAATTTGAAAATTTGCAATCTTATGACCAAAATTAGAGTAAAAATAGTAACCATGGAAGAAATTTTGGTACCTGAAGGATGGCCTTCTTCTTGGCATTTGTTGTTCCATCTTCTGATATCTTTGTTTTTTATCAGGGATCATCTTGTCTTTATTATCTTTTGGTGGCAGAGTACTCACATGGTCTGATTGTATGTTGACTTGGAACTTGATCATCTTTACTGGCTCTTTGTTTTTTGTCTGTTTGTTGCTTGAACCACTTAAATAGCCTAAACCAATCTTCAACAAAGGAGATCTTTGTTTTCTCAGAATGTCGTTTAGTTCTGTTGAGGCTTTAATGCTTGGAAGATTTTGGAGATACAATGTTTTAAACTTCTCCATCTCTTTTCTAGTTTTTACTACCTCTTCTTCCAAGGCTTCACATCTTGCCTTCTTTTCTGATAACTGTTGTTTCAGAATGTCCTTTATTTTCTTTGCCTCTTCTAATTCCACTTTTAGCAAGGCAAAGTCTTCATCAGGTTTTTTATTGTCTTTCTCAGATTGTATCAACAATTGTTTTTGTTTTTTCTTCTTAAATATGAGTCTAGCAATTTCTTCTAGGGCACTAATCAGTTCTCCTTCCAAGTCAACCACAGTTTCTTCATCACTAACATCACTTCTTGCGCTTTTATTATCATAATCCTCTTTGGCCATAAGCATAAAGTCATTAACCTTATATTCACAAGAAGAATCACTATCTGTGTCTCCTAAAGAGTCATCATTATTTACACATAAACTTTTCTTTTTACCAAATCTCTTGGATTTGTACTTCTCTTCACCTTCAGAGTTCTGGTCCTTCTTCTTATGTGGACACTTAGATACAAAGTGACCTATCTTTCCACAGTTAAAAAATTTGAAGGGAAACTTGTCTTGGTACTTGTCTGATCTTTTCTTTAGTCTTCTCACAAATTTTGCTTCAATTTCATCAAGCTCAGAATCCTCATTCTTATCTGCTTTAAATGATGTTTCTATAGAGGTAGATTTATCTTTACTAATCCTCATTTCATAAGCAGTTAGAATTCCTAGAAGTTGATCAATGGACAAAATCTTAATATCATTCAGTTCTTCTATTGCGGAAACGTTTGGATTAAATCTATTTGGTAGAGATCTTAAAATCTTCTGAACTAAAAATGTGTCTTCAATCTTCTCACCAAGACCCTTCATGGCACTCACAAGCTCCTCAACTCTTAAGAAATATTTATTAACTGTTTCATCTTCATTCATCTTTAGTTGTTCAAATTTCAATCTATATGTCTGAAGTTTGGCATCTTTTACTTTCTCATTTCCTTCATAACTGCTAATGAGTTTATCCCACATCTCTTTGGTAGAATCAAGCTGCATTACTTTTACAAATTCAGATTTAGTAAGCCCACTCAAGATAGAATTCATTGCCTTTGCATTGAAGTTGAATTCTAACTTATCATCTTTGGAAGCTAGCACAACAGGTTTTGTATATCCAGTCTCTACAACATCCCAAACATCAGCACCTAAGGCCATAATGTATGTTTTCATTTTAACCTTCTAGAAAGCAAAATTTGTTCCATCAAACAGAGGAGGCTTATTGGTTGAAGTTCCTTCATGACTTGTCATGTTTAAGCATATTGATCTACCTTTAGCTAAAAGGAACCTGCTCTGATACCAATTGTTGGAAATACTAAGACAACTAAGAGGGGGGGGGTGAATCAATTGTTACTGTGCTTAAACAATTTTATGCCTATTGAAATATTATTAATGTTCTCCAAGTGATCATAAAGATTATGCAAGTCATCAACAACAGAAATAATAAATATCAATCACACATATGATATACACAGAGACAAATATTCATGAGGAAACCCATAAAGGGAGAAAACCTCTTCTTCTTAGAATGATACGCAGTCTTTTAAGTTATGTACATCATCAATCTTTGAGCACCAACTCAAAATGAGGCTCAACCTCTTCTTTAACAAGTTGCAACTTGTAAAGCTCACCAACCCTCTGGTTTCTCTAGGACCCACTGGAAGGAAGAAGCAACTCCCTTAGTGTTCCAGCACCGACTGGATGGAAGCACCAACTTCCAGTCACACATGCACCAACCTATATAACAGAGAACAATGGTTCTCCCTTGCACCACCCTACCACCCTAGTTTTTCTGGCTGCAACCAAATGGAAGCTACAACTCCTCGCATTCAAGCACCCACTTAAAACTCTAAGGACAACAGTCCTCCCTAGCACCACCCTACCTCCCTGATTATAAATATTTATTTGAATAATACCTTACAACAATACAAACATTTCAATACTTACCACTTCTTATATGTTTAGCAATTCTACTTTGCTTCTATATGTTCATGCTTAGCTCCACTTGTTGTCTCTCTCCATCAGCTCTTCCTCTATTATTCTCATGCTCTTAGGTTCTCATACAGTCTTTTGTTTTCACCATTTCTGCTCTGTCCAGCTTATGTTCTTCATCTCTGCATATTTTCGGATATGTTTCTGCTATCTTCTTGATCACATATAGTTCAACTTATTTTACTAAGAAACAACAAGTTGCCTCTGTCACGACATTTTTCCTTTATTCCTTCTCTCATCATTCGTTACACTCCAAATCTCCAACGCCCGAGTCGGGAATCTCAAACCGCTCAAGAACAATAATTCCAATGCCCCAGAACAATGATTCAGTTAGTGTAACTGAATCGTAACTAATCAAGAAACCATGAAGTGAGACATCAACCCTTCGATCAGATTTTGTTTAATCAACACCGTTGGATTATACACACAGAGGCCTTTGTTGACTTTTCAATGTGTAACCTCCGGTGTGGAGCCTAGCAGCACTAGCTCCTTCCCCTATATTTTGTTGATGTGACCTTAGGTGATGATCTCATGTGACCATGCGATTGCGAGCACAACCAAAGGTGGTTTGAGGGAAACCCACTTTTCACCCCGCAATTCACTACAAAGCTCCACGTGTCCTTTCTCCAAAATAGTGGTTTCGATTGGGGCTCGCCTTAAACATTTTAAAGTTCGCACATCTTCAATCCCCACAATGCAATGGGACCATCGATCTCATGATCTTAACGGTGCTCCTAAACTGATGGATCATATCTAACCTTCTTAAGTCAACGGTTGTGATTTATTTCGTGATCTGGGCTTTGGGAGTTTCAAATCTCAAACCCTTCTTTCCTCTGTACGCCAATCTTCTGGAGTCGATGATCTGTGAAAACCTATCCTTCTTAATTGATGGCTCTACCTCTACTTCAATAATTTGACCTTTCAACCAGATCAATGGTTCTATTTCTCCTTTCTCGATCAACGGTCGAGATCTACTTCGAGTCTCCACACTTCTGAAATCTCAAGTCTCAAACTTCAATTCCCCTCAAAGTATGCAGATTCCAGCCATGTGTCCTTTTGAATCGGATGGTTGAGGCTTACTTGGGGTCTTTACCCGGAGTCCACAGGTTTATGCCACGTATTTTCTAGATCAGATGGCCTAGATTCACTTCGGACGATCTGATGCTTGAGATCTTCTTTGGATGATCTGACGACTGAGATATACTTCGGATGATCCAGCGGTCAAGAATTTATTTTAGCTCTTCAGCTCTCCAAACTTCAAGGATTTCAAATCTCAAACTGACGCTCTAGATCAGACGACCCAGATTCACTTCGGACAATGTGACCCTTGAGATCTTCTTCGGATGATCTAACGACTGAGATTTACTTCGGATGATTCGACGGTTGAGAATTTGTTTCGGCTCTCCGGGCTTCAGGTATTTCAAATCTTAGACTGAAACTTCTCGAAATGATTTATCTGGAGCTCACGATCTGTTGCTACGTAACCCTCTGGATCTGACGGTTGAAATTTACTCCGGCTCTCCGGACTTCGGGAATTTCCAATCTCAAATTGAAAAATCTTGAAGTGATATTTTTCCAGAGCGTAACCTCCTCACATATTTAGACCTGAAACGAATGATGTTCATTTGATCAAGATCTTAGATCAATGTCTTGATCTTTCTGTGATGCATCTTTTCCTTGGATTAAATCCAATGACTCTCCATCTTTGATTATCCTATCCTTCCACTTAATTTGATCTGACGACTGACAGAGATTCGGATAATCGAATTCTCAAACCTTGTGCCCCGTTTATCCTATCCTTCACTTGATTTGATCTGACGGTCGTGAAGACTCTCGAAGTAGATCCACGATCAAGGATTTTGATCCTAATCACATTTCTGTACTGTGCTTTCCCTTCTGAGCTTTGAACTCTGCATATTGTTCACTTCTCCTCTTGAGCTTATGCTTTTCCTATTTACCATCATCGTTGTTGTTCTTGCCATCAATGACAAGCACACGCTTCATGTAAAACATGCCAACATCATTAACTTAATAACTTTAGTAATCCTTAATCCACTTTAAACATTAGGGATTTTCACTTTGGCACTTACATCATCTTATGGTTTACATTTAAATCTTGCAAGCTCTCACTTCTCATTTACATTTTCATGCAAGTTTATTTGAATGTTGTGGATAATTAACTAAGTGGTTTTAGTTGCACGCTTTCCCTTGGAGGCCTTGTTCAAGCATTTCATTTTTGGTTTAAGTTGTGTGTTGATATATTGGATCATCTCTCCTTGAAGTTGTGCTCTTTTGGAGGCACTTCATTGTTGGGTTTTGTGTATTTTGTGTTTGCCATTGAAAGTAGTCACATAGAGTGTGCATCCTTTGGAGACACTCTATTGTTGAGCATGTTGGCTTGATGTGTTGGTAGTTTCTTAATTTCAAATATCTTCATTTCCTACACAAGTCAAGAAACATAGTTAGTGTTTGTATTTCTTGTTCATAGTTGTATCATCTATTGTATATTGTGTTTAGACATTGTTTGTTGTAGCTTTGTATCTAGTGGTTATACACTTGTATCTAATCTTGTAGTATTGTTTCTAGTCTTATTATTTTGCAATCTTTGTAATCTTGTGTAATCTATCTCCCTAAAACTCTAGTTGACCCCTTGCCCAATATTAGGCACTAGTCTTAGTTGTCCTAGGAAAAGGCTTGCTTTTCATTTGAATTGTTGCACATTGCACTGTTGCCTTTGCATATAGGCTAGATATTTCCCCTTAACCTTTTAACTAATTAAAACCAACTCCTAGAATTCAACGTTTAATCTCATCTAATAACTAGGGTCTACCCCCCTTGGCTTCCCTAGGAGTAAGCCTAGACGGAAGAGGTTCAAGTCAAAGTGACAACGTGGGCTTTGAACCTAGGCATTGTGCCTCCAAGGACACACTAAGTGAGCAGGACTTAGCTCACGTTTGCA
>ML820223.1:94841-109069 GCA_009831015.1 Picea engelmannii
TCTACCCCCCTTGGCTTCCCTAGGAGTAAGCCTAGACGGAAGAGGTTCAAGTCAAAGTGACAACGTGGGCTTTGAACCTAGGCATTGTGCCTCCAAGGACACACTAAGTGAGCAGGACTTAGCTCACGTTTGCAAGTGTGTATTAGGATGGTAACACCTTACACTCCATAGCAGAATGGAGTAGTCGAGAGGAAGAACAAATCCCTCAAGGAGATGGCCACTTGCATGTTGCATGCAATGTATATACCACCCAAACTTTGGGTTGAGGCACTTAATTGTGCTAACCACATTTAGAACATATCTCCTCGTAGATACATCAAGGATCGGACTCCCTTTGAGGCATGGAGCAGCATCAAACTGGTAGTCACCCACTTCTAAATATGTGGATCACGTGCATGGGCCCATGTACCCTCTAAAAAGAGGAAAGCATTATACCTGTAGAGTATCGCATGCATATTTGTGGGATATCCAGATGGTGTGAAGGGTCACAGGTTACTTGATCCCTCTATTGATAGGCCCATCATTGAGCACGGTGTTTAGTTCAAGGAAAATACCTTGTATGCACCATTGGATCCATACGTAGAGACCTTTGTACCACTGTCTGCACCAAACATCAATGATGATGAGTCTACTCACTCAAATTTGAGCTCCAAATCTGATTCAAAAGATGATGATCATCTTGATGATGAACATGCAGATGTTGAGCCACCACAAATGCCCAAGTGGGCACAAATCACCCTACAGGGAGCAGGATACCTTGTAGGGGACCTGGAAGATCAAAGGAGAATGAGATCTCAGTTTGAGGATCCTCCTCATGCACTAAAAGCTACTGACCCAACAATGCCCATGCATTGTTATATGGTTCTAGCTTCAGATCCATTGTAATATGGCTATAGCTTCATTACAAGTCTGTAAGTCTTAAGCTAGAAACATATAGCAATGCATGGGCATCACTCGTTCAGTATTTGTGAGTGCATAAGGAGGATCCTCAAACTGAGACCTTGCCCTACTCTCATCTGCTAGGTCCCCCACAAGGTCTCTGGTTTCCTATAGAGTGGTATGTGTCCACTTGGGAATCTCTGGTGGCTCAGCATCTACATGCTCATAATCTGTTGAATTAGATTTGGAGCTCAAATTTGAGTGAGTAGACTCATCATCACTGATTTCTGGTGCAGGTAGTGGTACAGAGGTCTTTGCATGTGGCTCCAATGGTGCATGCAAGGGATTTTCCTCAAACTGAACATTGCGCTCAATGATGATCCTATCAGTAGATGGATGAAGTAACCTGTAACCCTTCACACCATCTAGACATCCCAAAAATATGCATGTGGTACTCTGCGGATCTAATGATTTCCTCTTTTCAGAGGGTATGTGGTCCCATGCACATGATCCAAATATTCAAAAGTGGGTGATTACTAGTTTTCTACCACTACATGCCTCAAAAGGAGTCTGGTCCTTAACAGATTTATGAGGAGATATGTTTTGAATGTGGTTAGCACAGTTAAGTGCCTCATCCCAAATCTTGGGTGGTAGAGATCTTACATGCAACATGCATGTGGTCATCTCCTTGAGGGATTTGTTCTTCCTCTTGGAAACTATGTTATGTTGTGGAGTGTAAGGTAATATGTGTTGCAGTTGTATACCTACTTTTGAACAAAGATGTTTGACATCTTAGTTCACATATTCCCCACCATTATTTGTGCAGAGGATTTTGATCTTTCTCCTAAATTGAGTCTCTGCATGTGCTTTTAAGTCTTTAAGATGCTCAAAAACCTCTGACTTCTATCTGAGAAAATACACCCAAGTATATCATGAGAAATCATCAATAAATATAAGCATGTACTCTACTTTGTTGATGGAAGGATGGGTAAAGGGTCCCATCATATCATTATGGATAAGCTACAAAGGAGAGGAGGCCCTCCGGGCCTTCCCTTTCTCAAAATTCTCTTGAGGATGTTTTCCAATAACACATCCTTGACAAACTCCATTTGGAAAAATGTATGTTGGGCAAGTCGGTGACCATATCATGTTTGCATAATTATTTCATGTATTTGAAGTTTAGATGGTTGAATATCTAGTGCCATAATATACTAGTATCATCATCATGCATCAATAGTAAAGAAGAATCGGATTTAACAATGAACTTACTGAAAGTATACAAATGAGATTGGTGGTTTAACTCACCAACAACAATTGGAGAGTTATCACACATATCAGATATGGTTACAGAATCAAGTGTGAATTCCATCCTTTTTCCTGTATCAAAATGTGTTACCTGATAAATGGAGAATAGATTCACGGAGAGTTTTGGGACATGCAAGACATTCTCAAAACTTTTGTGTGGGAGTTCTACTCTCCCTTGTCCAATGACCTCAATTGCGGTATCATCTCCCATGAGGATGGGAGGACCCATGCATGAAAAAATAGAAAATAAAACATTCTTTATTGCTTCCATATGGTGGGATGCACCTAAATATAAGATTCATGCATCAGGAGAAGAGTTAATGGTAGTCAGTTCATGAGAGTTACCTCATTTGGCTTGATCTTCCAGCTTCTTTTTAGAAGCTTCGAGAATTTGATCCTTGAGGTTGTTCTTCTGAATAATCTGCACCATCTGATCAATATTCTTATGCATGCATGTGGACTCACGATGATAACTGCAGTTGTAGTAACCACATTTGGTCTTCCCTTTCTTTCATTTTCCACCTTTGGATCTTGAGGAATCATCGAAGGGTTTGGATTACCCTTCCTTCCTTGGGTCTGCATACACTTTTCCCTTTCCTTTTTTCTTGGACTTTGAATTTGAAGTGTCGTTGCTTTCATGCAAAGCAAGTGCATGCACATTGGGTCCCTTGATTATCCCCATTTTCATGAGATTATTTGCTCATGCATGGGGGCTTTAATAAACTGATCTAGTGTTGGCATTTTCCAGGCCACTCCTAAAGTGAATCTATTTTTTTGTGGCTCCTAAGATGGATGCATGATATCTTCCACATGTGATTCAAAAACAATATCTGACATGGAGTAGACATCATCTCGAATGAATGGGACAAAAAGTTTTGTAGAAACCTGTGTAGAAGGCTCTTCAAACTAAGAGGCTTGATCTTTTGGTGGCTTTTCTGTTGGCCCTATCTTTTCAATCTTCTACATGCAATCTTCATAGCCTTTCTTATTCCCAAATAGAACCTCCAATTTGGTCCATAGTTTGTACGAAGTAGAGAGTGATTCCTCCTCTACATTATATTGTAGTTCGGGAGAAATAGAAACACAGATAAGTTCGAGAGCCATGTCTTGTGTGTTGAGAAAATCATTTTTCTCATCAGTAGAATCATTCTCTACTTTTTTTGCCATGGTTATCCATTACAAGCCTCTGCATCTACAAAAACATGGAGAATCTATTACAAAGGGTCACAAGGGAAAACATGTTATCTATGCTTGATGTTTTTTCAAGGTATAACCAAGTATTAGTAAAGAAAGAGGATAGGAAAAAGAATGCATTCACGGATCCACCGAAAACATATGAATACATTAGTATGCTATTTGGCCTTATGAATGTAGGATCAACATTTGAAAGGGCTATGGAGTTTTCCTTTAGGGACCTCGTAGGGGAGATTATCGAAATATACCAAGATGACTTAACTGAATTTTCTAGGGATATGGGTGATCAAATACACCATCTAAGGTGGATTTTTGAAAGATGTAGAAAATATAGGATATCCCTCAATCCAAAGAAATCAGTTTTTGGAGTCGATGAAGTTGAGTTGCTTGGTAATGTGGTTTCCAAAGGAGGAGTTAGGATAGTCCCCACAAGAGTTGAATCCATCCAACAAATAATTTTGTCAGGAAGTAAGAAGGTGGTTCAATCTTTCTTAGGAAAGATGAATTGTGTTAAAAGATTCATCCCAAACTTTGTCGAGATTATGAAGACAATTTCCAAGGTGTTGAACAAATACCAAGTTTTCGAATGGGACGATGAGGGTGTGAAATCCTTTATAATGATCAATAATGTTATAGATGTATCACTAAGGTACTATTAATTGGAGGCATTTCCTTGACCTATATTCATCCTCCATTAGGCTTCAAGAACCTTTTATCGTGACTTATAGGGTTGTTCCTTTAGTTCCTTGACTTTTCCCTTACAATCCCCCTAGGGTCACTTGAGAAGAGTCCCTTGTGTTGGATTTGTCCATCAATAAAATGAGGGGGATATCTATTGAGGTGACAACGATAGTTGTCCCCAGTTGTTTCACACACTTGTTTTTGGGGTTGGGATTTGCCTTAACTACAAATCATGTAATAACAATGCATTTTGTTGAGACTCCTGTGTACTGCACATTTTATTTTACTTACTACTCGCACTCTTCCAAGTTGGGAATCTAAGGCACCTGGAATAAAATGTTGTGCAGTTTCAACATCCTTCACCCATACAATTCAAATATTCCCCTTGGTTTTTACCACATTTTTTTTGGGTCGCGACATCGTTTCACATCAATTGGAGATCATATTTTATAACTTATCTATGTTAGGTCACTGATAATCCCAAGATTCGATTTTGAGATGCCCTACAAAGCATAGACGACTATTATAGGGTTGCAGCCAACGTCGGTTCAAATCACAAACTTGGTAGATTGGATATCAAAAGAAAATTAGATTTCCCCAGATTTAGAATTATATGTTTTGATTTGATAGTGTAATCATCAAACATGCTGAGGAACTCTCGATACAAGTCTCACATGCAGCACTATAGGCGCTCGTATCTGGATCCCTCCACTCTTGATGATGTAGGTAGTACGAGATACAGGCCTGAAATATTATAACCTTGTGTTACCCCCCCGGTGCCTAGGGGTAACTAGAGGAGATCATGTGTCAAGGCTTGCAATGGAGAACATGATCTACACCATGATGATGATGATAAGCATGTCCATAGATGGCATCCCAGCAGCCCCCTTCATTTTCCTCCCAACACAGATCAGCCAAGGCTCATCACATTCAAGCAATCCATAGCATGGGAGACAATAAGCCATTGTCATCATGAGGTATGTTAGTCCATATTTCATGTAAAGTGTTTTACTTGATTTATCGGGCATGTGGGTGAAGATCCTTGGTTGAATTTAGATAATGGATCATTGGTTTGGGAAATTGTGACAGTTTCCTTGTTTCACCTTGGTGGTCAACTTTTGTGCTCTAGTCTCATGTTGTCACCACCCAGGGAAAAGGGGTAATATTAGCGGGCCCTCCCAAGGTTAACCTCCCATTCTTGGTCATACTTAACACCTTCTATCTTGAAGCATTTCACATATCCTAAACTTCGGGTATGGTCCATTCTCTCATGAGAAGAAGAGGCTAAAGGCCCAAAGGTTGATGCAGTTGCTATATGTATATGCTATTGCTAAATTATAAAGGCCAGCATAAAATCCTCAGGCCAACTTGAGCTATACCCCCTCTAATGGTAATTTCCCTTGTCCAAATGTGAATGAATGCACCAATTATAAGGGACTACTTCCCAATAAAAAGTAAAGGAATGAAGCTTGAAACCTTAGAAAGGGGACTTGCAAATGATAATTGGGTATCAAAAGGTAAATAAGGGGTTCAGAATGCAAAAAGTATCGAGGAAATGGTATCTCAAGCAAGCAAGTGCTCCCTTTACAAAGGCGCTCATAGAGATGGATACCATATGCCATAAAGTAAACCCTAATACCATATCACATTCACACTTACTCTTGATGGGTTTTTTACTTTCCCTTGTCACTCTCAGAACCTATCCCTCTACCTGGGTTACTTTATTTCATATCTAGGTGGCACACCTGATAGGGTTGGATAAACACCCTCCCATAATTAAACTTGGTAACTCACATGGAGTTTTGACCAGTGTGATGCTTAAAGGAGATACTGGGGTGAATCATTTTACATGGCTTATATCTTAATTTGCAACTTACTTTGCATGTCTTAAGGACTAATGTTTCTTATGAACATTGGCTAAACTTATCTTATACTTTGGCTTGCTTTGGATGGCCCTGACATGCTTCTTGAGGGATGTCCTAGGATTGCACCCAGGATGTTGTGCCTTTATTATAGAACTTTGGCACATGTGACAAAGAGAAATGGGTCATTCAGCGACTCACCACCCTCAAACATTGGCTCTCACATTCTCAAAACCTTGGATGATGGACATATGGGCTTGGTTTGAGCAGTTCTAGTCATTTTTCCAATCATATGGGTTGGAAGAACAGGTTGGGCAGAGCATCTTAAAGCTCTTGTGCACATAGGATGGAGGATGTTGCCTTTGGAGTCACCTTGGCATCACTTGGGGACAACATTGCACTCCTCTTGCACTTGGATGTGTCCTGTGGAGGCCTATGATGTCACCCTCTATCCTTGATATCACCTTTGGGGTCTAGGGTTTGATGGATGGAGTAGTTCTGAAGACGATTGGCATGACTTGAGGGTGATGACACACCTCATTACACACTCATTCACCCTTGGAGCATGCCACATGGCCTTGGGGCACTGTTGAGACCATTTCTCATTTTCGATTTTTCCTCCCCTTTCTATTTTCCTAACTTCTTTTTTTCCATTTCTTCTCCCTCTTTTATACTTACCCAGATTTCTCTTTTCTCTTCTCCCCTTTATTTGTCCCTTTCTGGTTACTATACTTAGTTGTTTCTCAAAATGACGGGTTCGTGGGTTGGCGTACTCATAGGTTCTCGCCTCCATCCATATCCCCATATCATGATTCTGACCAACCGCCATGTTATTATGTCCTTAACCATTAACCATTTTTCCAACCGCGGGTTCACGAGTTCAAGCTTTCATATTCCAAGTTCTGCGATAACCATTCTACACCCGAAGATCCATGATCTACATTATGACTGTCAGAATTACTGTGCTCCTAAGCATCTCATCTCTCCCATATTGAGTATGATCGACCGCATTACGACACTTAGACTATTTTGATCTTTCCCAACCACGGGCTCGCGATTTCTCGATTTGGCGGGTTCACAAAAATTCCCAAATCCTAATCGCTCTTGTCCATCCCTTCCATCCCTGCAGTTTTCCCAATATGCATTTAGTATGGTTTAATGCTAATAACTCATCATGCAGGTTCCATAAATTTTGGCAAATAAGCGAAGGGATAGAGGATATTTCTCATTAAACCACATTAAATATATTAGAAGATAATGGATGTGCTCGTTTTACCATTGACAATATCGCTATTTTCACCCAACCATAGGTCGAAGCCACCCTACGAGCACCTTAACCTTGACAGAGAATCACTCCGGAAGCAAACCCTAGGCTAGATAGCCAAACAAAGGGTAGTGCACCTTTCTCCAAGGATAGAGCACCAACAAGAGATGATCAGATAGTCCAAACCCTAGCCAAGAGATAGTCCAAGCCAAAACCGATCTGTTAGCTGCAACAACTACAATGGAAGCTCTCCTCCAAACATGAGCACAAAACTGGGCACTGCAGTCCGCACAAGTGTTGCTCTGCAATTCTAAGACTGCCTGTCAGAATGAAGACTGGCCTCCTGTATTTATAGTAATTCTAGCTAACTGCCTGGACCGACTTCTCATTCTAGGTATCCGTCTGTTCAGTATATATTATTTCTTCTGGCCGACTTCTTCTCTTGGAAGCTAATAACCTAATATAAATTATCTTCTTGAGCCGACAAGTCTCCTAGCGTTATTAGCCAACTCATTAGGGTTTCTTCTTGCTTCCTGGAGTATTCTATTCTCATCAAGTTTACACGTGGAGGTAAATACCTCCCACAGCTACCATAATATCAACACTCCCTCCTAGCTAGGGAGGTATTACATATAATGGTCTTGAGCACAAAACATACCATTCACCCAGTAGCATCAACATAGTCATCTAGACTATCTCGTGACTATATCATGAGCACCATCATCACCATAAATGTCATCAGTTGCATCATCTCTCAGAAAAATACTCTATCTGAGTAATTAGACATGATGCTCACTCCACAGAGTGACACAAGAGATATTCTTCTAATCTAGAATAATAAATGTTCTGAACCATTTTCTGTTTGGGAAATCTCTGTTCATTGATTTTCCATCTAGCTGGTAATCATTTTCAACACTGTTGATGGTCTTCAAGGCAATCAGAACAATATCATTCAATACAACACAACTGTGTCTATCCAAAGTAGTACAAAACTACAAATCAGTGATACACTACCACACCAAGTATCACACAGGTACTTGATCATTAACGTATAGTCACAAATAGTGGAACACATCCACCACAGTAATATTCATCTACTGTCATACAGTCTTCATAATAATCATATGATATCGACCTGCATAGAAACAATGTTATGATATAAAACATAATCATCTGGGCCATTCTTCCACTCACATCTGTGAGATCTTGGAAGAGCATCTGCCCTCAAAAAGTAAGACATCAATTATGAGATATCTGGACTATTCTTCTCAAGAAAGGAAGAACAATTCTCCTGATTTCTGAGCCTGGACCATTCCCCACCCTGGGCCATTCTTCCAACACTAAACAAAGTGTAACCTAGAGAGAATGAGTCTTCCCTAAGGAATGCATGTCCCTGATTGTTGAACCTATACCATTCCCCACCCTGGGCCATTCCTCCAACACTTAACAAAGTGCAACCTGAAGAGAATGAATCTTCCCTAAGGAATGACTATCCAGACCATTTCCCATGTTAACCACAAGAGGAAATGAATATCCTGCACCAACCTCCAAAACGGACCATTCCTCATGTTAACCACAATGAGAAATAGTTGTCCGACGAGGCGGGCCAGTCTTCTTGAGTAACCCTAAAGAAGAGAGACTACCCTAGACCACTTCCCATGTTAACCACAATGGGAAGTCGTTTTCTATGGTACATCAGCAATCTGGACCATTTTTCGAACTGGAAAATGTCTATCCATCAGAAATCTCAATCCACTTTCCGAACTGGAAAGATTCTACTCATCCTGGACCATTTCTCTAACTAAAAAAATGATTGTCCATCAATCAATAATACATCAGTGCTCCCTCCCAACCTCGGAGTCATCTCTTCCTTTTTCAATAAGGAAGCCGTCTCCACGAGCTCTAGCTTGAGTACACAAACTCTTTCATCTTGGATAGAAGCTTTATCAAAATGTCTTCTTATCTGCTCATATGTGGAGATATGTATTGGAGAACCACTTTTCTCCTTTTTGGACCTTATCATGGATAATGTAATGCTTGATTTAAAATGTACTTTGGTTTGGAACACTGGTTTCTCTGAAGGCTTCATGTAGCTCTAATCAATAAAGTATATCATTGTTGGAAAACTAGAACATATCCATGTGGCACTTCTTCTGTCATCATGAGATCTGATCTTCTGAGTAACCATCTTGATACAATATCTTTGTTATAGAAGATCTTCACCACGCTTATGTTGTGCACTAGAGGTTCTCCACCAAGTTATATGCATACAAGGGTCTCTTTTTGGTATGCTTCAAAGTCTTGAGGTTGCTCTTCATACACTCTCTATTCAATTACTTTGGAGAACAGTCTTTTCATTTATCTGATGTACAACTCCAACCCATGGATATTGTGGATGATATAAAGACTCATGTAGAGGTATGTCTGGTTTATTGGAACAAGTAAGCATCATAGTCTTCTCCCTCCATCTGGGAGAACCTCTAGTTTTGGATCTTTCAATGCTTTCATACGTATACATTGTTCTTCATCACAACTTTCAGTTCCTCTGCTTGATTCAATTCATATCAGGTTGGTAATCTTGTGATTCTTAATACAATGATTGGTTGTTCTATATTTTCTTTCTTTATTGGATTCTTTCATGTTCTTCCTCATGTTTTTCTTTAGTTTTTGGGTCCATGGAGTTTCTTGTAGAGTCTATGCCCTAAAGATTCCACTTCTTCCTTTCATTATAGAATCATGAATGTGGATGGACAACCAGGGATACTTTAAGGCTTCTCTTCGAAGAAGACTTCTTCTAAGGTTGAACTGAGCACGTACTACTTTTCATGGCTACTACCATGGATATATACTTCATCATCTTCAATGGATCATAGGATTAGATCCCTCCTAATCCTCGCTTCATGTATGAGTGCATATAATTGGATTAGATCCCTCCTAATCCTCGCTTCATGTATGAGTGCATATAATTGGCTTCCTCCATCTAACAAAGTCCACGCTTATGTCTTTATTTTCGTCATGAGTCTTTCTCCAATTTCCTCTTGATTGTTGACTTCTTTCTGTCTTTGCTTCTTCTAAGTCTCTTCATGATTGATTCTGATTTCGACTTATCTTGTAATATCTTCCACATGATTTGTTTGATGTAATTCATCCTTTCATGTGTATTGTCTAACTTGTATAATGATAGCAATCCTTATCTTGTGGTTCTTCCATAAGTATAGTTCTTCTTGGAACACATTATCTTCCAAGAGATAGATATACAGGATATGTATGTATAGACTATGCAAACAAGATATGTACAAGAACTAAGAATGGTATTGTTACCTTCAGAAGAAGAGGTCTCTTTCATCCTGCTTAGTCTTCTTTGTAGGTTCCTTTTCTTCAGCAACTGATGCTTCGTGTTTCTCCTTCCTTTTCTTTAGCTCAGGACAATGATTCTTGTAGTGACCATACTTTTGAAGCATTGTATTTCTGAAATATCTTTCTCTTGATTTGGCTTCCTCCTTGAACCAAACTTCCTTTTGTTCCTAAAATTCTTGAATGTTGTTGTGAAGGCTTGATCATCGTACTCCTTTTGGGGTTTCTCTTTTGCATTGATCCTGGATTCTTCTTGAGAACAACAAGTCCAAAGTTCTTCAAATGTTGGATACTCCTTCTTTGTGTTCATGCTTGCGGCGAATGCATCCCACATCTTGGGAAGACCATTGAGTACTATGTTTACCAATTACTTATCTAAAATTATCTCTTCAATATCTTGTAGTTGATCTCTTAACTGAGAGATTCTCACAAAGTATGATGTTATGCTGTCATCATCATTCATCTTCATGTCACGGAGCTCATTCTTCAGACTCATTATTTGTCCAATGTTTCTGACTGAGAAGAGGTTTGTTAGGGCATCGTACATCTTCTTTGATGAGTCAAGATGGGAGATGTAGGGTATCAAGTGGTATTTTATAGATTCCACTATGATACTCATGGCATTGATATCACTGTATTTGAACTTCTCCATAACTGCAACATTCTGTGGTTCCTTCTCTTTTCCTTTTTCAAACTCTGGTTCCATGATATTTCCTTTGACGATATCCAGCACTTTATTCTTGGCAAGGATGAGGTCAATCCTTGTCTTCCACCCTCTGAAGTTAGAAGCTCCATATAAATTATTTTCCGACTTCATAGAGTAAGTCATGGATGCTTTTGATTTGGTCAAACCCTAGATTTGACCAAAAACTCAAACTTGACGTCTTGGCTCGCTGAGAGTATCAGGAGATGTGCTAGGCTAGGGCACACTGATCTATCCAAAAATTAGGTCAATCCCTTCACTTAAGGTGCCTCAACGAGAGGATTAGGGTTTCTGCAACTGCACCTTCTAGTAACCCTAGCAGCAGTGATATGGTGTCTGCTCCTGCTAGAAACCCTAGCGACAGTTCTTCAACGAGCTTAATATCCTTACGACTATGTTTCCTTCCAGCGGTTAGACTAAACGAAGGAGGTGTGGGCCCATAACCTGTTAGAATATAATGGATGTGCTCTTTTTACCATTGACAATATCGCTATTATCACCCAACCATAGGCTGAAGCCACCCTCCGAGCACCTTAACCTTGACAGAGAATCACTCTGGAAACAAACCCTAGGCTAGATAGCCAAACAAAGGGTAGTGCACCTTTCTCCAAGGATAGAGCACCAACAAGAGCTGATCAGATAGTCCAAACCCTAGCCAAGAGATAGTCCAAGCTAAAACCAATCTGCTAGCTGCAACAGCTGCAATGGAAGCTCTCCTCCAAACATGAGCAAAAAACTAGGCACTGCAGTGCACACAAGTGTTGCTCTGCAATTCTGAGACTGCCTGCCAAAATGAAGACTAGCCTCCTGTATTTATAGTAATTCTGGCTAACTGCCTAGGCCAACTTCTCATTCTGGGTATCTGTCTGTTCAGTATATATTATTTCTTCTGGCCGACTACTTCTCTTGGAGGCTAATAACCTAATATAAATTACCTTCTTGAGCCAAAAAGTCTCCTAGGGTTATTAGCCAACTCATTAAGGTTTCTTCTTGCTTCCCGGAGTATTCTATTCTCGTCAGGTTTACACGTGGAGGTAAATACCTCCCGCAGCTACCATAATATCAACAAAAGCATGATTTTCTGAATATTATATTATAGTTATCTCTCTCAAGTTCTCATTTCTAATATTATCTGTATTAAAAGAACACTCTCGTCAACTTATGGAAACAACAACTCAACAGTAGCTCTGCAGAGATACTTTGAATATTTTTGGACATGAGGACCAGAACTTTTAGTGGTCTAGAGCGTATTCTTACTATTCATCCCCTTCTTCTCAAAAGGAAGTGATCTCAACATCTGGAATTTCTCATGCAGGGTCTTTCCCTGAGGTTTTTGACTACAAGTAAATGGTTGCATGGTGCGTTGAGAAGTACATACCGAGTCAGTGGATTATTCAACTTCAAGACCATTCTCCCATTTCTCTTTCACTTCAAATTTTTTGTAAGATGTTGAAGCTCCATGAGACAACACTTACTTTCAAAGGAGAGGATTGCATGGATTTCCTGAAAAATCATGACAATGGCATGGACCTCTTGCCTGAGTTCCTGGAAAATCCCACGATTGTCCCTAAAGACATTACCAAGTTGCAGCTCAACTCGTTCAAAAACCCCTTTCAGGAAATTGCTTGGTTATTCACCAAGGTGACAGGCCAAGAAAGTACCACCAGCATTTCCCGTATGATTCTTTATATCTTATATTTTACAGTCAAAGAGCAAGCTATTTTTGATTGGGGAAAATTGATTTCCATTGAAATCTCCTCCCAATTGTCACAGTACAAAAAAGACAAGAAATTCCTTATGGCTTCTTAGTTGGTGTTTATGATAGCATATTGATGTCATTTTCCAAAATTTTCTATTTGTAAAAGGGTGAACTATGAACTTGACCTGGTTACCTTTTGGTACCAAGCATTGTGGAGACACACAGATTCCTTGCATTTCTATGAAGTTTTCAATGATTTTGTTTCAGTTTTCAAAGGATTATAGTTTGGAAAAGATACCCCCAGAATATCTAACCAGGCAAATAAATTCCTGGATAAAAAGGGGACGTTGGAGCAAATAGAAAATCACAATTTTATCAGTATATTCAGTTCTAAGGAAAATCCATCCTTTCTTTCATGCCATGTATCTAATAAAAATTTTATCGTGGAAGTCGCAAGGCAGTATAATTTTTGGTTTCACTTTTTCCATGAGAAACGGAAAAATCAATTCATACCTTTGCCTTGGAAAATAAAAGACTTTGTATTCAGGAATATAAACAAAATCAATGAATTTGCAAACCACTTCCACAATCTAAATATGAAATATGATGAAAAGATAAAGGGCTTTGAACCTAACGGAATTTTCGTGGAACATATGTTGGCGGTGAAGAATAAGATAACAACCTAGTCACGCCTGCTCATAATGTTGATGACTTGGAGAAAGTACTTAGTACTAATGAATTTTACAAGAAGAAAGGAAAGGGTCCCAGCGAGAAGAGCACCTAGTACCCAATTGTTACTCCTAAAACTACAACATCTCGGAGCAATGCTCCAGTGGCCCACCCTACTAGAAAAGTGACCAACAGTAGTTCAGGTGGTGCAGAAGAAAAGAACACCCCTCCGGGAAAAATTGAGAGTTCACACAAACTTCCTTTGAGGAAAAAGAGAAAAATGATGTGCAAGAGGAAGAAGAACAGCGCATAGAGAGTGACATAAATATCTTGTTAAGCACCTGAATAGATCTGAAGATAAATATCAAAATAAACCCACAATATCAACAAGAAAAACTCAAACCATTCACCAAAATATTGAACACAAGAAATAGTCAAAACCCTTGAGGTAAGGTAACACCATATATTAATCCTTAAGGACAACACTCCTCAAGCAATGCTTGATACATTCACAATATTCTTCACTATGTTCTATTACATTATTTACTCTTCTTTATATATCTCTCTCTATCTCCTAGGAACCTTCTAGAGAGCCTTCTCACATTTATAACATCTAAC